>SRMA01026194.1:140893-186431 GCA_007224835.1 Danionella cerebrum | reverse complement strand
ACAGGAAGTCAAACTATATATATATATAAATTGTGTAACTAGCAGAGGTGGAAAGAAAACGTATTACATTTACTCGCGTTACTGTAATTGAATAGGTTTTTTTGCGTACTACTTGTTAAAGTAACTTTTTAAATTTTGTAATTTACTTTTACTTAAGTACGTTTTGTTGTAAGTATTGTACTTAACTACATTTTAAATCCTATCCTTTACTGAGTAAAAAAAAAAGAGAAAAAAATGAAAAAAGTAAAATTAAATAAACCAAAAATTATAATTGTGCGTAAAGGGAAGCGCGCGCCGGAAACTACTGCTTGATGCGCAGGAGAACAAACGCAGTGCGCTAACTCAAGAAAGATGGAGACGGACAAGACAGACACACATGATGTAAACCCAGATGAAAGTGAAATGCTGCTGAATTTGAATTTCTTCAGAAACAAACCCATGGTCATATTTACAAGACCACTTTGAATTTAAGAGCAAGAAAGACAACAGCTTTATTACACGGTGTAAACGTTGTTTGCCCAAGACGACTGAATTGGCAGCTTACAAAAGCTCAACATCAAACCCCAAATTTATTTCCCCATCTTTTTTCTAACTACACTAGAATCACCCACCCACCATGGGTGTTGAAAAATTAAAAATGTAAAAAAAATTACTATTCTCAGTTTAATTTACTCGGTAAAATTTTAGACGAGCTACTTTTTACTTTTACTTGAGTAGATTTTTGGTCAGTACTTTATTACTCTTTCCCCCTCTGGTAACTAGACGGTTTGCGTACAAACTATGAATGAAGTGCCGTTTAAATGGCCATATATGGTTGTCAAGGTAGATTTTTTTTGGTTGCAGGGGTCTGTAACATAATATAATATTGCCTTCTGTGAGGTTCTGTTTTACAAAGTATGACCCCATGTTAAATCAATAGAAAAATTCCCCAGAATTCTCAGCAATTTGCCAGAAATCCTATTCTGGCATCAGTCTGAAAATAAATAGCAAAACAGTTTGGATATCTTGGCAATTTTTTGTGGCTGTAGCTCGAGCGGTCTAGGAGGAGATGGCTTTAGAAAAAATGGTTTTTTTTTTCGTCTGAACTTCCCCAGAGTTCTGAACCTGAACCATTGTACAATGCACGAATTTCATTCCCGGAATTTGTTGACTGTTCTCTCAGCATGGATCACTGCATCCAATAAACCAGAAGTGGTTTATAATAATCTGGTTTCAAAAAAATTCAGAGTTTAAAAAACTTGTTTCTCTGAGATCCAACAGGAAATAAATATGTCTGATACTTTTAGGTTTAATACAGCACACAACTCAACATCTAAAATCATCCCTAAAACAGGCTGATAAGTCAAATACAAACACGACGTCTGTAGGTTTTAATGGTTTTTAATCCACACATCTGGGACCAACTACCGTAACACCTTGACATCCACAACCAGACACCCCCCACAAGCTCCACTCCACTTCACTCCCCCAACTCCAACAATGAACATAGTATAGGGAAATTAACATGTTAACACAGGCGACCTAAAGGAGGCAAAGACCGATGCGGTAATGACGCAGCTTACCATGTCCACTGTGATTTGGCCGATAGTGTTTTTCCCATACTGCTGTTTGAAGTTCTTGATCCGGCTCTGTTCTTTAGGGATGAGGTCTGCCAGGACATCTTTTAAATTCTGCAGGAGGTCAAAAAAAAAAGAAGAAGTTTCAATTGATGTGTATGTAATTTTGAATTGGATTATTTAGTAAGTCAGACACAAACCGTAGAAGCGCTGGCGTTTCTCGCAGCCACAACAATACATGCTGCATTCTGGAAGAGAAAGAGAAACAATATTATACTGCTGAAATTCAGGAGTTGCTTCAGAATGGAATCCTGGTCTAGAAAGATGTTAAAGTTTTACAACGACAATCTTTTCAATGGCTTACTTTAGTTTGAAATGGTACTGAAGGCGACACAACAACAATCCAAATGTTTTATCATTTATAGAATACCTTTAAATTCCGTTTGGATGCAGTCGGTTTCATTTTGAATTATAAACACATAGCTCTTGATTGTAAATGTAAACTTAGATTTTCCTTGGATCAAGAAAATAGAGGCAATGTTAAAATAAGTATTTCATAAGAACTGAAGCATTAAGACATTGGATGGATGTAACCCTACGGAGACATTCACACATTGTAAAACTGAAACCTGAACTGTTTACTTGTTTTAAAAACAAATAAAGAAGTAAGATGGGCAAAAAAATGGTAAGATTAACCGTTTTAATTATGCCAACTTGCTTTGCATTGCTCGCCACACAGGTCACAAGATGATTTGAGGTCACCTGGTTCTGTTGATTTGCAGAACAAAAAGGAGAGCTTTCCAATCAGGGTTATCGAAGCCTATTTCCGTTAAAAAAAGGCTTAAAAAGTCAAAATTGACCTGAAATCAAAATTCTGAGATAAAAAGTTTAGGGTTAGGATATGGCAATGGATAACTCCGGGCTTCGGAGCCGTGAGTCCACTATCGCGTGTGGTTTCTGACACAGTTTTCCCAATCTATTCTGAAATCAACCACTTGACTCAATATCAATGTTGTTTGTTACTGTATTTTGTAACCATTTCATTCAAAAAGAAATAAAGATTTAAATTGATTAAAGAGATCTGTATCCTTTTGTAAATATTAAAATGTGGATACCGGAAATTGATGCGTGTATGACTTTGAGGAGATTTATTTAGATTTTCACAACTTTGTGCTAAAGCAAACACTTGCTCACTCAAATTCACCAAATTGAGTTTTGGCGTTTTGGAAAAAAAAATGTACTTGATAAAATGAGCTTTCTTGTTTTATTCAAATGCCGCTCCTTGGCCTCTTGTTAATTCACGGCTGACCTGCCCTGTTTTCTCTGGGTTTGAAAGCAGTATGTGAGAGCACCCAGGTGAGTCTCAGGGGTGTTGAGACCGTTTGAAGCAGTCAACACGTACCCGGTTATTTTTCTGTGTGGTTACATGGTCCGTCCACACACAACCGCAGCAACGTTTCATGTAAACATGCTTTGTTCTAAATGCTGGCCAAAGTGAATCGTATTAGAAACGCTCTGCACTTTGTGTCAGAGTGTACAGAGGGGTGGAGTTAGTCGTTGTCATCACGCAACTGCCAGAGTAATGGTGGCCGTAGCGAGGACCATGTTGCTGTTTATACCGCTATTGTGGCTTACAGCATGCACAGGATTACATGCAAAATGTTTCTCATTTGATCACCAAACAGACAGCTTGTGTTTCTCCTCGCGTAGTGTTAAATAATCATTTTTAATTTGCATGAATTCACTGCTGTTGGTTTGGTAGAGTCAGTATTTCTGGAGTGTCTGTGTGGAAGCGTAATCTTTTTGTTTTTAAATGGACACGTGGGCACTCTTTCTGTACACTGTGAACATAGTTGAAAACCAATGAGCATAGTCTCACTGATTTATTGTGCATTTTCAATGAGCAGATAGATGGATCCAACAACGGACACCATTGCATTGCTCTATTTACGAGTGTACCCACACGACCCACCAAGCCTCATCCTATGTATGTAAATATAGCTTCAGATTTAACACAAAAACTCTCATCAGTAAGCGTATGAATGAACCAACAGGCAAAAATTCTGCACAGATTGGGAAGGACTGAGCCAAGATTTGGAAGCGGCAAATTGTGATACGAACAGAATTTAAAATGAATAAAATCTTCCTTAATCCACTCACAAGCAATCCGCTGACGCATAGAGCCATAGGTAGTAGTCTTCAAAAATGCTGTTGAGCTTTCCTTCACATTAGATCACAATTTTCTTGAGGTATGCCAAAATAATAAGTACACTTCTCAGCAAAATTACCAGGGTATGCGAACATGCTCCTTACACAGAATCAATACTTGCTCGTATCTGCAGGCATCTTAGTTTTATGTGCGTGTTGTGAATTTATGTGTTGTGTTGACTTTGTGACTCAAGTTTGAAGCCTATAGTATTGACTCACTCTGTTCTTTTTGTTTTTTTTTTTTGTGCTGTGTGACTGGACACACCCAGAAAACTTCAACACTTATCCTGGGGAACATTCAGACTATTACCAATGCTATAGATAATCAATGATCTTTTTATTATTTTGGTAATTCTGGAAACGGGTATTTTTCTGCAAGTAACTGCAGTACCTTGTTCTTGTGGCCACGCATTTGATAAGATCCACACCAGGGGTCTGTGTATTAATTACACTGGGAGGTTCAGAGTCGATCAGTCGTGGAAGTCTCTTTCAATCGCTCAGTTATTGTATTAATATGTCCGTTTAAACATTAAATAAACTTCTGTGTAGTATTGTGCAACAAAAAAAATTGCAGTTGTGTCCATTGCACCAAAGGTTCATTAGCTACAAAACATAGGAACTAACAACTACAGGTTTTCTACCATGAATAATTAATAAAACCTCTCAATTCTATTTGATCTTTTGTCCAAATGAAACCGTTTATCCTCCCGTAGTAAGTATGAGATGGCAACCAGAACTCCACATCGTTGTTTCCCTTTTTACAACACGTGATATCCAGTCCAATATTGGAAAAAGTAGTTTAAAGTATATTCTTCTAGTCATAAAAAAATGAGCAAAGAAATGGATGAGCTTATAACATGATTGTAAAATGCACCTAAAATTTTTACATTAAAAGTGAATATTACTTTCCAAGCGCAGAATAATGCTCTACAATTTCTTCTTGACTGTGAAAATACAATGTTCTGTTCATTGTACAAGAAGTTATATAATACGGTTTCATTATTAAATCAATCGATGGGGAATTATTGACATTCGCAGCCCTAACTCAGAGCAGATTGTGGAGGAACAATAATTCAATTTATTGGACTTTGTAACTGTTGCTGTAAGGGGTGCTATAAAGTTGCCAGAAATAAAATCTATTATTATTATTATTATTAAATCCTGATTTAAAGCAAGGGTATATATCGTTTCTTTTCAATTATGTGCAAAGTAGTAGTCTGAAAGAGAACAGCCCTTTTCCATCCTAGTTTTAAAAAAAAAAAATTATAATCAAAGCACAATTTGATTCTGGATGATTGTGTGTTAAAGATTAAAGTGGGAGAAACAAATACTTAATGTTATGTGCCAAAAATGATGAATCTATATTATTGGACAAACCCTAACAGTGCAAACCTTAAAAATCATATTTATGACCCCTTTGGTATTAGCCAATACTTTCTACTGAACAGAGCTGCAAATCAGAATGTAGGCCACAGATACCAATTACCAGTCACTGCCCTAAAGATCTCCCCCAAACCATAAACCAACCACATAATGAATAACACTCAGACTTAAAATAAAAGGTATCTTTAGCGAGCATCAAGTCTCTGACCTTCCCTTGAGGTGATGGTGTGTAATCTGTGGAAAAGGTGAGGCTTGCAGCAGCTGTTGGCTTGACCCGGTGTGAGAGCACAGGAAGGAATTACATAACTGAGCTACACCTTATTGTAAAAGCCAGGTTATTCGGTCAAAACGTAGAGGTAGACGTGAAGTTAATATTTTACCAGGATGAAAAACAGTTTATAATCTGTGGAAGCATCTCACGCAGTTATAAAAATTCATAAAATCAGTTTAATAAATGTGCAAAACAGCTTTGCACATCCGCAGAGATTTTGAGAAACTTCCATTATATAACTGATAAAATGAAAAGGATGGTAAAAATTACGAATTTGCTAAGCGATCAGAACCGAACCCAAAACTATGGTTAAAAATCGAGGTACGTAACAAACCATGAGCTTTGTGTACCGTTGCATCCCTGAATGAAATTAAGTTTAAGAAATCCCAATTGAGTGACACTAGTTTCTAGTCCCCACAGTAAAATAACAACCATTGCTGCATTATTGACCACCCTAGCCGCTCACTTAAAAATGTACTATTAGTTGGTTAAAAAGAGCTCAAGTCTCTTGGGTAACTCCGGTTTTCAAATACACAATTTAAATGACATTTACTTGTAAAAGCTCCTAAAAAGCTTAAAAAATGGCAAGCAACTTTTCAATTTTAAATAATTTTAGTGCCCTAAGTAGGTCTCCTTGTTTTGGCATACACAAAAAACAAAGAAAGAGAGCATGAACACAGTAGAATCTTTTTTTACTGCTGACAAGAGCTTACCTTGTATGTGCAGCCTCTATTCTCAAAGGCTCACAAGCCAAAAATGTACGTAAGGTCTGTGACTGGTCAGTAACATCGATACAACTACTCCTAATATTAGCGCTGTAATGATATTAAATGATACATTTAGGTCTAATTGTTTTTTTTTGTTTGTTTCAAGTCAAATTGAAACGAAACACAAAATACAATGTGTACTTTATTTTTATTATTAATAAATTAATGTCACTTCAAAGGCGTCTTTGATGACACTGCAGACCAATTGTGCGCATGTTAACTGGTTAACTTTCTTTAAAACAGTTGATTTAATAATTTCTTGTAAGTTTAGTTCTTGTGTGATTTGGAGGTCTTTTGCAATACTGTATTCCTGACTTTGTGGTTTATTTATGTTCAATGTTAGTGAGGGCAAGAAAATCTAACAGGGCAGCGAAACCTACAAGTGTCGCGACACCGGTGCCACAGACCGACATCAATACGTCAGAGAGTGAGAAGTGGAGTCGCTCTGTTAAAACCACTACTGCCACTCACTGGATCTGTTTGTGTACTATAATATACATCAAACGCGATGGGCGGAAGATGAGTTCACATGAATTCTACAGAGACTCAGAAGGCAAGCGCATGTTCTATGAAAACAGGGAAAGATAAAATCTATTTTCATTCTACTACAGAGTTATTCGATAAAATCAGTTCACCACCGAGACTAGTGCTGGGCGATATGGAAAAATCAAATATCACGATATGAATTATTTTATATCACGATAACGATATATATCACGATATGCCACAATAAAGTACGTTTTCAGTTATTTTCTGAAAAGTTTGACAAAAATATCATTGCATACTTTTTTTTGCAACTTTATTTTGGAGTGATATTTACTGAACCGTCACAAATGAGAAAAACTATATTTTAGTGCAGCAATGTAAACGTATCAAATGACAACAGATGTGGTGGAGGTAGAGTTACAGTAGCCTTCACATTTTTTTTAACCACATCATAGTTATTTAAATAGTATTATCAAAATAAACTATTTAAAAAAACTTAAGTGCACAACCATTTCAAGTTTCTGAGCAGAAAAGCACTCAATTATAAAAAATAAACAAAACATTTTCAACCTTGTAGTGCAAAGTTTGCAAACCAAAATAAAGTATCAAAGGTAAATATCATTTTCGCGGAAACAGGTTTTTGGCAGAGTTTGCAGATGACTGTCTTCTGCTCTGTGTTGGAGCTCTTAAAGCCAAAATGCAACCAAATCACTGACGTACCCCCACGTTTCGGTAAAAGTATTTGTTGGGCTGCTGCCTGCGTAGCAGTTTCAATTTGTTGCGACTCCAGGCACTCATCTTCAACCTCTTGCGTCTCCATCTTTAAGCACTCACGAGTTAACTAGCGTAAAGCATGTCGCAACAACGTAAAGAGTCACGTCGCAAAATCGATACGGAGTTTCTTTGCAAAAAAGTTCATTTTTATTCTTGATTATCACTTATATAAAGGGTAGAGTATGCATTGCATAGCCACAAGACATTATCATACATTTGTCATAGCCTATTTAATGCAATATTTTCTTTACTAATTGATAAAATTAGGTTAGAAACGATAGAAGAGAAATAGAACGATAGACACTTTTCTATCGTCCCCACGATATATATAGTCATATCGCCCAGCACTAACTGAGACCTATAAGAGACAAAAGGTAGTCACACTACCATTGAACAATGTGGTATTTCATCTTATAAGGTTGCGTACATTAAGAGCCGTTTTTTATTTTAAAAATTCGCAATATAATAGGCTGCTCTCTGAACAACTTTTTAGCAACATCGACATACTAAAAATACATTTGCTTCATGTTGAGTCATGAAAAAGCTAACAATTGTCAGCCCTCCAGTCTGTTGGCTCAGATCACATCACGTGATGCGATACTGCAGGTCAAAGTTCTACCCCTGCTAAACTTTCTGACGGACTGGAATCAGAAAAATTGCACATTTCACAGACTGACCACATTTGAATACTGTATGTAGAAACAAGAAAAAGTCTCGACTGGAAATGTAAGGATCACTGTTCTACATCGAAACAGGCAGATCAAATAGCACATTCCAATAAAAAATAAAAAAAAAACTTCTTTCTAATGGTTTCACAAATTTTAATGGAACAAATCTGCATATCCATTGAAGAATTTGAATATGGCCGGGAAATCTGAATTAGGAAATTGAGTGCATCAGAAGATGTAACACTTATACAAGGATACTGCTTAGCCAGGAAACATTACTCCTTTCAGTCAGTCCTCCATGACACCTGAGCACATCATGGAGCCAGCCGATATGCAGAACATACTAGAGTCAATGTGTCGACAGAAGTCAAAGACAATTCCAAATGGAGGAATGTGACCAGACAAAGAACTCTTTTGCAAGGGGAGTGGAATAAAAAAAAGTGAGGTAATTATGTTCTCTAGAGAGGCCCCCTTATGAAAATGTAAAGCAACTTTTAGACAGGTCAGACGTGCTGGTTAGGTTGTGCACCATCTGATTGTTTATTGATGTTGAGTGGAGCTAAATTTGCATATACGTGGGTTAAGCAAAGTAGACTACAATATTTAAACAAGTTCCAATATGTTGGGTTGTGGTAATATGTTGGTAGACACCTTGCTAATGTCTACCCATGTATTCTGGTAATCAGCGGCTTACATAACTCTGAAATAAGGATCACAACTATTCACTATGTACAAAGGTCATCTAGAGGGTGTGAAAGAGAGGAAGGCATGAGCACAGTAACCTACATAACTATATAAAGGCATTGAAACAGCAGCCATGCAGGGGTTGTCTACAGTCTGACAATAATACAAAGTCTTGTGATAAGACAACTGGGACATTATAAATTAATAAAGAAAAGGTTTATGGGTTATACGTGCTCTTTGCACACATCAAAAGTCACATGTTACACATGACCAGCCTTTACTCAAGGGATTCAAAACAGGCAAATGATTGACGACTCAAATTTGTATGGCTCATAATTTTACAAACAATACTTAAGTAAATTATGCAACATTAGATGTGACTTTCTGTAAAACTGTTATTTGGATAAAGGAATAATGAGAATTCCACAGAACATGTTTTAGTTTAAGGCAGACATGTTTAAGGTTTGTTGGGGAGCCAAATGCATCCCATTTTCTAATATCCAGCCCACAGCCTTGGTCAGAAATAAAAGTAAACAGTCTTGGCCATGGTATGAACCAGACTGGAGGGAAGAACTTAAGAAGATGGCAGTAGACATCTGGGTACGGCATGGGGTGCACTTGACCGCAACTTGACCTTGGCCTTTACTGACAATTGTCCAAAATTATGGCTTAAAATTTCTGCTCAAATCTTCTTCTTATTCTATCTTTGATTGCTACTTGAAGACTTAATTACAACGTTTTGTAAATATTTGTTGAAGGCAAGGATTCTGGGGAGGCATCCCCAAACAAAACATGCAAACAACAAGCTACCTGACAAGAAAGTCAAAGCAACAGGAGGTTGTTTAAGAGTTTATTGCACAGCAGAAATTTTAAGTCCAATAATCTCTCTAAAGTATTCTGTCATGAATCATTTATCCGGCAATTGTTGGAGATAAAAACAGATTTTAATGCTACTATTTTGCTGGTAACATATTTGAATTTAGTAGGTAACCACTATTATAATAAAAGTTTTTTTTCCTTAGGCAATTTACAACATAAAAGATTCCAACAGTTTGGAAATTTATTTGTGTTTAATAGAAGTTACCCTTCTTGTAATATTATACCTCTTTTCCACCGACCAGTCCTGTCACGGCACAGTTCAACTTGAGATGAGGTTCTAAAAGCAAGCCGAGCTAGGCCAAGGTGATACTTTTCTCTAATTGGAAAGAATAGTGACAACATCCTGTTGATTGCTGACTGGTCAACCATACAACCATATAGCTGCATAATAGCCAGAAATCTGTCTTTTCCTTTTTACTTTGGAGTATCCAATCGCAAATGATATGCCCACTGTGAAAGCTTCCAGTCTGAAATGTATAGGGCGGATAGTGTGGAATAAGCTCCAATCACGCAATATTGCCACTTAAAGTTTACTGCACATGGAAATATGTGCTGATTTTATCAATGTGTTGGAAAAGTTGTGGTTTTATTTAAACATATGCCATAATAATTAAGAATGAATGTTCTTTCTGCACCACAACTCAAAAATAGGGGTGAAAAATAGATTTGAGAAGCAAAGCTTGAAGGGCAACATTTTTTATTTATTTATTTTATTAGTATGTATTGTATTATTATACTACTTCACACTTACACAATGTTACTCGTTTGGTGTTTATCATTTCTTTTTCAAACTAGGTTTTAAAACACATTTGATCAAGAATACAAATTGAATTTTGTTCTTTAATTTTTAAAGGCTGTGCATAATGAACATTATATATGAACAAATATATGAACAAATAGGTAAAGATAAAAGAAGCTTTTGTAGCCTATATGGACTTTAAAGATTGGTGTTTTAAAAAAAACATTATATATATACACATTTATTCTTCAGCTTTTACATGTCAATTATTATAGGGGAAAAGACACTGTTTAAATTTTAATTTAAGTTGATTTCAGTCATTTAAAGGTAAATTGTGATACAGGCTCTTGGGTCTTCTGAATATCATAATTGCCAAGATCATTTGCACAGCCTTGTGCGGAACAGAAATTGGTGTTATATTTAATAATATGAATGAGAATTCAAGGAGTTGCCTTTTCCATCAGTCTATTAGAAAACCGGAACATGTCAGCACGCAAGGCATATTGGGATATTGGATACTATCGATAAAGAGGGCTGTACTGAACATTTCTATCACATTCACTATGATGCCACCAAACAAGAATGATGAAGTAACAGTCTAAATCAAGACCACTTTGAACGAATACTGGTTGTTGATGGAAACACAAAAGCAAACTGTTTTGAGTACGGCTAAGCCATACCAAGCAGAATCGTGGTTGACTAAACTCCAGTGGAAAAGAAGCCCTAATGATTCAAAAGCTGTGCCAATCTGACCCCACACAGTACCACCTCATCCAATCTGGCCCGAACAACGACACCCTGGTTCAAACAATCTTAAATTGAATAAAAATCTCATGAAATGAAGAGTTGCATTGCATTTCATTAGAATAAAAGTATAGTATAACCTTGGTAAGCTTTATGAAGACGTAACACCTCTACAGACTATTTCAGTATGAACATTAATAGATGAAGGTCAAATCGCCCACATAGAATGAGAGGAAGACGGATCTGTCAGATTAAGCCGAAGTAGATGTCAAAGTGACCGTTCACTTTTATTTACACTAGAGCTAGTTGCCAGGTTAAAATGATAAACATGCAGATCATCGAAGGTGGAGTTTAAGAGTGAGATTAAAATCAGAAATGTATCTCAATGAACCATTAAAACACTTTGGCATAAGGGTTGATTGTCAAAAAATGTAGATATTCTAATAAGATAAGTAAAACACGTCAGTAACAGTAAAAAACTTGAATCTTGGATGTTTATAAATACCATTTCCTGTGTAGTTTGTGAAAAAAACCTTACTTATTCAGTAGATACGCCCTAATGAGACACCAAATACTTAGATTAGACTATAAACTTGAGTGACAATTACAGTATCTCAAATATTTCCATGCATTTTTCCACCAAAACATGTTAAATTTGGAATATTACAACTGAGTGTCTCATACTGTCTCGTTACCAGGGTAATCTATGCTAAGCTATGCTAACCGGCTAAGCAGCCTATGTTTCCTTGAGTCGAGCTAAAATAAAACTTTCCTACCTTTGAGCTGAGAAGCCTCGGAGCAAGTCTGCTGATAGAGAGGAAGGACATTGTTCTTGTACGTGTTTATAAATATTACAAGTGCTTAATTATCGACCCCTGCTTGAAGGTGCCCCTCTTGCTACCGTGCTCGCAGTGAAGGTTGAAAAGGGACTCGGGCCCTGTTGTAGGCGCGGTTTGGGTAAGTGAGGACCTGGTGAAGGCGGAACGCCAAGACGTGAGATGATTGGTTCAATGGGTGAATCCAGAATCTGATTGGTTAAAATTCTCACCGCTATTTTTTGATTGGCTGCTCGACGCGGCGTCGTTAAGCTATTCAGACGTAGACATCCGGTTGTGGGTTCTTTTAAACTGCCTGTCTAGAAATGACAGAAACGCTTAAGTCACGTGCGTTTTTAAAATAAAGCGGTTTTGTCCATTTTAAGTCATTTTAAGAGCACCATGGCGTTTTTCTCAAGTTCGGAACGTTTATAAAAGTGACAGTCTTGGAATATGAAGGAGCGCTGTGAATTCTTGAATGAATGTTATTGACAGTAATCAAACGAAACTACATATTTGTCTTCAACATTATCTCTCAATAAAGGGTAGAAGTTGATTTACTAACGCTTAAAGGCTAAAGTCTGTGCAACTTTGTGCTGGCTTGAAAAGTGCAATTTAAAAGTATTTTATTAGCAAAATGCAATTGTTGCCCAGGTAAAAAATTTTGGTTGCTATGGAGGAATCAGTGACATCATACAATGTTTCCAATGCCAATATGAGTAATGCAAACCTACCCTCATGTGTCTACAATTTAGCGGAGATAAAACCCTTTTGTTTCAGTTTTGTGCATGTTATCACCCCAAAATCTCAAGAGTGTGCAAACGTTTGATCAGGGTCATTTGAATGTTTGACAATAAATGGCTTCACCTAATAACTATGAGTAGAAAAAATCCTTTTGTGTTCATATTTTCTGAACAATGGTCCAAAAAATCAGAAATGTGAAAAGTTATGCAAACTTATCGCCACAATGGGATTTGTAGTGCTAATCAACAGCAGTTTTGCTGTCCTAAAATAACCAGAATCTATTTACAAAAAGAATTCAGACTTTATTAGAAAAGGATCAATACATTAACAAATAAGAGGACCAAATGCATTGATCAGACATCATGCTGCCTGTAACATTGCTATCTGTTTGGGTTCTTGCAGCTAATGCACAACAGAGCATTCTGGGATATGCAAATTGCTTAGTAGCATTACACAGTCCATACACTTCAATTGTGGTTCTATATACATGTACATTTCAGCAAAAACAAGTCATAAAAATAAGTTAAAGGCATGATAAATCCTGTCTTTGTAGGGTTTATCGCAATAAACAACTAGATGTTGGATGTTTATAGACATTGTGTCTCTATGAGCAGGTTAACTTCTTTATAGAACCTTAGTAGGCATGAAAAAAAATGGCACAAACATGAGTTTTTATGTACATGCACCAAGTAAAAAAAAATACTTAATTAAACTAAACTCAACTGTTACACTCAAAACTGAAATATGTTACAATATTTTTGGCACATTTGATTTTTAAACATGAGAGTTGCATATAAATGGCTGCCAACAGAGAGGTTGCATCTGATGCCGGCTGTCAATGAAGCTATTTCATGTAGAAACACCAGGGTTTGATCTTTTGTAAAGAGACATGCATTATCCTGGAAACATTGTAAGGCTTCTGCAAACAGCAGCATGCAGTGGGCTCCGATGATGTTCTCCTACAGGAAGGACAGCTTAAGTAGTGACCGCAAAGTTTTTCAGTTGCTCAAAACTAGAAAAGTGCCTGATCTCAACTTATTGTGATGATTAAGTTGAAAAGAACTAGACTTTGATTCCCATGAGTTACCAAACGACAAGTTTTCCATAGACATAAGAACCGTTTTTCTGAAACCATTAGTGGGAGCCATTTATTGTCAAACAACCGTGTTTCCTTTTTAAAATCATAATGACAAAAGAAACTTTCCAAATGATCCTGATCAAAAGTTTTTTGAGAAAAAAGGGTTTGAGTGGCTGCTAAAGGTAACCATCTTGCAATCGTTTGCTAAACGTTTGCTTGCAATCAACGTTTGTGCAGAAAAGGTTTCGGAGTTGCAAGGAGACACTTGTAGAAAAATGGGTGGCATGGTCGAGTTGCCAGAAGAAAGCCATTACTACGCAAATGCCACAAAGTTGCCGCTTACAACACACCAAACAATTCAAAGACTTCAAGAACAAATTTACTTGGAGCTATGAGACCAAAATGTAACTTTTTGGTCACAACTATAAACGCCGTATTTGGAGAGGAATCAATACGGAGGTGGGCCACTGATGCTTTGGGGATGCATGAGATCCAAGGGAACAGGAAACCTTTTGGAAAGATGAATGTAGCACGTTATCAAAGAAGAATAGGACACTACTGGACATGACAACGTCATTGTCATTGGTTCCACCAGAACGAAGTGAAGGGTGTAGAGTTGCTATCTGAGTCTCCTGACTTTGATATCATTGAACCATTCTGAGGAGAGCTCAAACAGCTTTTTGCCAAAAAGAATGAGCCGATTAACCAAAAGAGAAGAACCTCATTGACAACTACCTCAAAGCCGTCTTTGGATGTTGAAAGAGAATACAAAACAGTAAAAGTTGGGGTGTTTAAACTTTTGATCACTTGGAAAGTTTTTGTTGTCAATATGATTAAAAAAGAGTAAACACAGCTGTTTGCCAAGAAATGGCTTCACCCAACCAGTAACTATAAAATGGTTACCGTGAATTTATGCATTTGGCCAAAAGTATCTGCTTGCAGACTGCAAGCCAGAGGCATAACTGGTAGGGGCGTAACGTGTAGCTGGCATAGTAGAGCTCTTAATTCACACAGAGATGTCTACTGTAACTAAAAAGAGCCAGAAGACAACACAACTCAAAACACGCAATAGTGAAGCAACAGGAAGATGTCAAAACTACAAATTCTGGGTCACAGGAAAGCTTTAAATGTCTTAAAATCAGTTGTATTGTTAAAGTCAATGCTAAATAATGTTAGCTTGTTTCAAGAACTAACGTCACCCTGTGACCCAGAATGAAATTGACCTTTACAGGGGGCGTATATAAGCTCTCTTTGGGGCTGTGTCTCCCTCGAAGGCGTTAAGTTGTGTATTATGTTATTGTCTATCTGTCTACATTGCGATAAATTTGCCGCTATTGCTGTATCCATACACTTTGACTCCAGAATCATCCATATTAATATTAAGAATAAAATGTAATTTTTTTCTTAGCAAAACACAGTCCGTGGAAAAGCTAAACTAAGGGTTTTATTTTCAAGAAAAAGATTTTATTTCAAGAAAAAGAAAAAGCATAACATAAAGATGCAAAACGTTTCGTTTAGACATAGAGTATATGGGCAATTTAGCCGACACAATGGTGACCACAAATCCAGGTTTCATCTCTTGGATTCCATTAAATTCTTCTAATTGCAGCAAACAATTTGCTTCTAATTTCTTTGAATTTTAGCGCTGTGTGAAATGTTGAGTCGATCGCACAACAGCTTTCCCCATTTTACTTGAGTTAAAAACTCTCATTTCCCTCTAGTGAATAAACAGGCTTTTTGCCACTCACTCCGCGACTTCCTGGATCCGTGATGTCATGTGCAAACCCTCTATAATCTTACTACTTCCTGCTGGTTTTGGCACAAACATTATGAAAGAGTCAGCCCTATGCAGCTGGCTTGTCATGCGTATAAAGTGCCAGGATCACATTAGATGTTTACATTCAGTCAAATCTTTCTCATTCTTATCGGCCTTCTTAAATGCTGACATAAAAATACATGTTCTGAGTTGTAAATTGATATTAAGCAAGTTTATGATCTCATTAAGGTCATCAGTACTTTCCACCCATATCATCAACTCATTTATACGCAACAGCAATTGTACAGTTGTTTAATAAACAATACTCTGATATAATATTATTTAATAATATTTGAATGATTATTTTATATATTATAAAGTTGTTTCTTTACCACAAGGTGGTGCTACAATATCAAGCCTGAAGAACCTGTGTGTTTTTCCACTCTACAACCTCAACACCTGCTGCTAGCTATACGGGGCTTGCCATCAGTGTACTGCATGGGATTCGATGTATGACACAAGGCTTTTGTGACGCATCATCCTGAACAATCAAACAAAAAACATAATATGCAATTAAAAAAAAGAACTTCCCAACAGTTTGTGGCGACAGCTGCTGGATTTGGTCCTTCCTTTGGTGACAAAATGCAACCTGAAGTTTGTCATTAGGGGATTTTTTGAACAGAAAGTGCAAGAGATCATTCTTCCTCCTCGTCGTCCTCCACTTCCTCTTCCAAGTTAAGCAAGGGGTCATATTTGAGGCAGTTTTGGAGGTAGTGAAGTAGCGTGCGCTGCAAATGCTGGATGCTCCTTTCTGCCCTTAGTGTGTGACCTTCATCTGGGTACAGCTGAAGAGTGTAGTTTGCCTCTACCTTCACCAGACGATTCAAAAGCTCAGCACTGTGTTGGAAATGCACCCGAGCTAAAGATAAAATACATAAATAATGACTAAAAAAACATAAATCATATATTTTTTCATATATGACTGGAAAACGTACCATCTGCAGTGCCGTGGATGAGGAGAAATGTTTCATCTTTCAGTTTGTGGATGTCATCTAACAGAGATGCAGTCTGAAAAAGCACATAACAGTGAATAAAGCGGCCCAGTCTGATCAGACTTAATCTTGAATCTGATTAGATATTTAAAAATAAAACTCCTTTTCAAACAATGCATTGCATTTTGTTCTAAAAATTGTTACACAATGAATCATGAAAATGGCTTAAAATCACTATTAAATAGTTTTAAGTAATACCTTTAGCCACCTGCAGATGGCGAAAGGAGCCATGTTTTCAATTGGTAAAATGAACTGAAAGTGTTTTTGCCTAAATTAATATGAATTATTCTGAATTTGTGTCTCTCCAACCCTAAAATATAAATTAATTGCATGATAAAAAAAATACAAAAGGAAAAACAGAACTATATGAGTAAAGTGTGTACAAAAACGCTGCTCTTGGTTTACAAAAGTGAGGATTTTTGTAAGAAAAATTGATTAGGATTTAGATAACACATAAACCAACTCTCATGTCTTTATCATTTACCAAAGCTGAGATAAACAGTTTGGTTGTTAGGGAATCAATGTTAAATATTTAATCCACTCTAGAGCCAGAAGTGCTTGGTGTGTTCTCTAGAAGTGTCCCCATGTTAAGACCCCATGGAAAAATTCTCAGCAATTTCCCAGAATTCATTTAGTGGTACCAGTCTGAAAAGATTTAGTAATCAGAGTCAGTCCAGTTCGGATTTCTCTGCAAAATTTGCTCTAGAAAGGTTGAGATTGAACCAGATCTGTAGCAGAATTAGAAAAACTGACCTCCATGCTTCAATGCAATAATGTGACTCTTCAATAAATAACTATTCGTAACAAGAACAGAATTAGGGAAACCATTCTGAAATATAAATAAAGTATGAATAAACATGGAAATCTTACAACATATGAATGCTCTTCTTTAGCTGGAAGACCTAAAAATCTCTCTGAAAAGGCTCCACCTGAAAAACAAAATTGAATTCATTTTAAGGAAAGAGTATGGTATTGTACTAGAGTGAGGTGTACTATTTACGATACACACATTACATCTGTAAAATGATAAAAAAAAAACAGGATGTTCTGGTGAATGAAGGCTTAATCAAGTGGAGTTCCAAAAAAAGGATTTGAACAAGGAACTCACTGTAGAGCTTAAAGTCTGTGATTGGAGCCATAACAGCCGCACATTTGAATATCTGATCCGTAGAAGTCAACATCTTCAACCCTAAATAGCCACCGAATCCCTGTAAGGACAAACAAAGGCAGAGGTCAAAGCTCTGTATATGAACACTAGTTTTAAACTTATGCCTTTCAAAAAAAGAAAAACTAGATGGCTAAAGTTTGCACACAAACCTTGATGTTGGTTTGTAAAAGGGCCATTTAAAACTGGGAACTTTACCCCATTTATCAACGATTTTCCTGAGATGAGCTATAGATTTTTTTAAATTGTTTGCTAATAGTTAATTGGTGGAGAAAAGTCTCCCTTCTTAATATGAGTGATGTAGACCAAGTCTTATGTTCCTAGCATTCTCTGAAGCGGAGATATAGATCTGAGGATTTGGTTGCTAGGGTAAAATGTTTGGTTGCTATGATCCATTAAGCATCATAATATAATGTCCCTCATGCCATAAAGAGTAAAATGAACCCTCTCTTCACTACCCTGTCTTTCTAAATAAAGGTTACAGCTGTAACAAAGTACCGTATTTTTGCCGTATAAGACGCACCAGCATATAAGATGCACGCAATTTTAAAAGAGGAAGATCTATAAAAAAAAAGATTCTGAACCAAATACTGTAGTAAAATATTTTATATCAACTGTGTAAAAGTTAACAGCAGTTTTAAGAACAATTATATGCCAAACATGAAACATGAACAGTCAGTAAACAGTAAAAGTAACAAAAAAAGGCTGTAATGTTTCATACCTGCTCCTTACGATCCGCGCTATGGTAGGGCAATGACGTCAGCGCGCACCGACGGCTCCGGAGTGTGATGGGAATTTTCCTATATAATACTACCATCTAGTGGTCATTTAGAGAAATGTAATTTGAGAAACTTTTAAGAGCACATGTCATGTCATACAGTCCCGCCCTTCTTCCGGCGCTTGTCTTACTTTGAGAGGCTCGAGGTTCTTTTCCAATGCGGATAACACGTGTGTAGGAAAAGCGTTGAGACTGCTAAATCTTTACAATAAATAGCTGCATTTGCTGTGTTCTCTCTCAAACGGTCTCCAGTGTTTATTATCAATTGAGAAGGTATATTTTTTACCATAACAGGAGCTAGGCCGAAGTCGCGGCCTCTCTTACGCCTCTCCTACGGCTGTGACCGCCCTCCACTCCGCGGAGCTCTGCATTCGCCGTATAAGACGCACCAAAATTCCCCTTTGGTTGTGTTTAGGGAATACTACACTTTATCTTCACAGAATTTGTTGATATTTTACTGTTGCATTTTGGAGAAATAGAATTTTGACATTCGAAAACTCATAACAAATAGAAATTTAAAAAGTAGTCCAAAATTCTACTTTGGTAGTGTTTAGGGCATGCTACACTTTATCCTCACAGAATTTGCTGAAAATTTACTGTGGCATTTTGGAGAACTATAATGTTGCCATTAAAAAATAAATAAAAAATAGAAATTAAAATGTTAGTCCAACATTCCACTTTGGTCATGTTAAGGGAATGCTTTATCTTCACAGAATTTGCAGAAATTTAATGTGGCATTTTGGAAAAATAAAATTGTGATATTTCCCAAAATGTATATAAAAATAGAAATTATACTGTTAGTCCAAAATTATTCTTTGGCTGTGTTTTGGAGCAATAGAATTTTGACGTTCAAAAATTCATAACAAAAAGAAATTTAAAAATTAGTCCAAAATTCTACGTTGTTAGTGTTTAGGCATGCTACACTTTATCCTGACAGAATTTGGTGAAATTTTACAGTGGAATTATGGATAAATAGATTTGTGACATTTCCAAAAATTCACTAAAAAAAGAAAATAAAAGGTTAGTCCAAAATGATCCTTTATCCTCACAGAATTTGACTAAAGTTTACTGTGGCATTTTTGAGAAATAGAATTGTGACATTTTCAAAAATTCACTAAAAATAGAAAATAAAAGGTTAGTCCAAAATTATACTTTATCCTCACAGAATTTGATGAAAGTTTACTGTGGCATTTTGGAGAAATAGAATTGTGACATTTCCAAAAAGTCATAAAAAATAGAAAATAAAAGGTTAGTCCAAAATTATACTTTATCCTCACTGAATTTGATGAAAGTTTACTGTGGCATTTTGGAGAAATAGAATTGTGACATTTCCAAAAAGTCATAAAAAATAGAAAATAAAAGGTTAGTCCAAAATTATACTTTATCCTCACAGAATTTGATGAAAGTTTACTGTGGCATTTTGGAGAAATAGAATTGTGACATTTCCAAAAAGTCATAAAAAATAGAAAATAAAAGGTTAGTCCAAAATTATACTTTATCCTCACTGAATTTGATGAAAGTTTACTGTGGCATTTTGGAGAAATAGAATTGTGACATTTCCAAAAAGTCATAAAAAATAGAAATGAAAAGGTTAGTCATCCACAAAATGGAATTCTTTTTACGATGGCATTTGCATAATCACAGAAATCCACATGAAGAATAACGATCACTTTTAAAAGGAGTAATCAGCAATCATTAATTTAATAACATTTCTGAAGTAACTTGACAAACACTGGATATCGATATGCTAATTTGGTCGCCATGGTAAACAGTGTGGTTGCTATGGGGAGTCAGTGACGTTACTTAATGTTCCCAATGTCAGCGTAACATTAACCAACCCCCATGTCTCTATCATTTACCAATGCTGACACAGATTACAGAAATGTTGTTGCCTAGGGTAAACAGTTTGGTTGCTAAGGAGCTGTCAATGATGTCAGAAAAAATGTAAGTTGTTGCTATGATTAACATAAATCAAACCCCCATTTCTTTATGATGCTGGGGATTATAAGCCTTGTTATGTTCTTACACAGACTGATAACCTCCACAATTGAGGTTTGAAGTTTCTATGAGGTTCCCAGTTTGAATTACGTAAAGTCTGACCCCCAAGTCAATGGAAAATTGTACACAGCCACTCTCACTCACAAACTTCAGGCAAGTCCTGATGACAAACTATTGAAAATCATGAAAATGGTGCGGCATACAATAACAATAACTGAGTGCTGTCCAGCCCGCACTCAATAAGTCACTTGTGGGAGAGTTTCCCACAAGATGGATCATAAAGTATTCCAATAAGGCTGCAGAAGAAACATTGCGGAGCTTGCACGCATTGCCAATCCTCAGGCATGTTTTGTAATAGGTAGCTGTGCAGTGACTCATCAGATTATAGGAGATTTCAGTCTGCAGAACACATTTTACCTGTCCATAAACTGCAATCCGTTTCCCATCAATGTACGGTAGCTTCATTAACCATCTGCAACAAACGGAGAGAATTTCAGCTGGGATGCGTGACTCACAAGTTATGATAAACGACTGCTGTTGTGTAAGCAGCCACCGAATGAAGTCTGCGGAGACACAAACACTGCTTTTTGCCGTGAGCAGAAAGCAGCTTAAATCAAATTAACGGAGCAAGCATTCAGCAAATAATCCACATATATTTTGCACAGTGATATTGAAAACCAGTTTTCTATTAGAGGCATTAAGTGAAATGAGAGAGTGACTCACTCTACAACTGCAAGTTGGTCTTTAATGTGGCCCGAGCTGAGCTTCCGTGGGTCCAGGGTGCTGCTTCTCTGTCCTTGGGAAACTCGGCTTCTGCTATCGATACGAGCCAGTGCCACTCCATGCAGACTGGACAAAACCTCCGGCCAGCCCAAGGCAAACTCGTCTGTTACCGTCTGCCTGCCCGGTACATTGTCTCTGTGGATGCCCAGAATGATGGATGGATGATGGTCCCAGCAAAAGCATCGCAGTGGAGATTAAAATGAAATTAGCTTGCGTTTCTCACTCTGTGTGAGCATTTGTATCTCATTCGACTTATTATAAATTCAGGATTCATAAATCATCAAGCCTAACCAACTGTGGCTGCCACTTTTATCCAAAGTGACTTACAGTTTGGGAGAATACACAAGGTCGGTTAATCAAAAATGAAGTTCTAGTTGATTCAGAATGAATCAAGCACTCCACAATTTGGGATTGCCTGGCTCACTGTTCTCCTGGATCAAGCACTTTCAGCACAGGCACACCCGGCTCTTTTTACACGTGACTGTTCTGCCATTCACTCCACAAAATGGTTGTGACGTTTGCAGACGACACCACCGTTGTGCATCTCAAATCGGACAATGATTCACTTAAGACTTGAGATCCAGGGAGGTGATGTAGACTGAGAAGTGCAGAGGACCCAAAACTGAACCCTGTGGAACTCCTGTTTGCAGCTGCTGCGTCTTGGACACATGTCCCTCTATAGAGTATTTCACATGGTTCATAAGGCAGGGAAACCATTGCACAGGGGGTACCTAGGGCCACATTAACTTCTTTCGGATAGTCTTCAGTACTTACGGAAGAGAGCTTGTTTTGTACTGAGAGGATTGATTCAACTTATCATGTGAAAGAGTTTACCCTGTGAGTTTAGCGCAGAGTTTGGAACTATGGGGGCATTGCATTTGAGCCTCATTTGAACTTTTATGCCTGAAAAAAAGAACTTTATGCTGCTTCCCCACAGCACCCTGAGAGTTAGCCTAGCGAACAAACTGACCATAATCAAGTTTTTCTTTATTAGATGTGTTTCTGTTCTGTTATTGCATTGGTTTTATTTAGTGTGTGGTGCCAATAAGTTCACATAAGCAATGCAAGTTCACTTGAGCAATTGGTTTACACATTACAAAATCTGGTGGCAGTGGTGGGACAAGATTTCATACAGAGTGCATGTGCTCTGCATCACTCCTACCCAGATGCAATGCAAAGATTGTTTCATGCATCGGCTCTATGTTTATTTATTTATTTATTTATTTATTTATTTATTTATTTATTTATTAATCAATAGTTTTCACTCAAGTTAAAGATAGAACAGTGAAATGCATAGAACACCCGCAAAGAATATGGGCGACACCTGCCATATTGCCAAAGTTTATAAAAATAGAGTTGGTTATGACCCACTAAAGGTTTTGTATTAATCATCGCTTGTTGCTGTTCGTAACGAAGGCGCATCTTTAAAAGAATGTTTATCTTTCTCCACATTTGTGTGAAATTTTAACCTAATCACTATCAGATGCTTAACATCACAACTGACATCTGGGTTTTCCACTACTTTAAGAATGAAAAGTCAAGTGGAGGTCACTGCATTACTGATGAATCACTTAATAATCAACTTGAATATATGCACAGAAGACAAGAGCATTTACAACACATTATGCAAATGAATGCCATTAGATGAAGCTGAATAAATTAGTCAATTAATTTGAGTGAAATGTTGTTTTTCAGTAGGCTAAAGAAAATAAGGGTTAAAAGATTGGTTTTTAAATGTTTATGTCTCATACTGCACAGTTGTGCCTATAAGTTTACAGTTATGGCCAAACGTTTTGAGGATGCCACAAATATTATTTTGGTGCTAATCTGAACTTTGTTTCAGTTGTTTCTACTGAAATATGATTACAAGCACCTCATAAGTTTTAAAGGCTTTTATTGACAATTACATGCTAAGAGCCAGTATTTGCAGTGTTGGCCCTTCTTTTTCAGGAGCTCTGCAATTTGACGGGGCCTGCTCTAAATCAACTTCTCAATGGGATTAAGATCTGGGGAGTTTCCAGGTCATGGACCAAAAGTTTTAACGTTTTGGTCAAACAACATAAATACTGCTTGAATCATAATGATAACAGACACGTTCCAAATTATCCTGATCAAAAGTTTACACCCCCCAGCTCTTAATATGCTGTATTTCCCCTTTCAACATCAATGACAGACTCAAGTCTTTTGAGGTATTTGGGAAATTGCAAATCAACGCATTCTGTGTTGACATTTCGGAGGAACATCTATCCCACTTCATTGCAGGTATGGTTGCTTTTTATCAGCTGCTATGAAGCACTTATCTTTCAATATTTGTTATCGAAAGCCAAGCCACACCCACATCCCAACCTACACGCCAATTTTTGGGGCAGAGGAGACCTGAAACAAGAGGGGCTCATGGTCTTTTTAGGAGCTTGTAACTTCCTAGCTGTGATATATCCAATAGAATACAATAGAAGATTACTCGCTGAGCTTGAGAGATTTTCTAATAATCTTGTCTCAGCTGTACACTTGATCAGATTTACATTTTTAAATGGTGTCTATTTTGAACGGGCAGCAGAATTAAAGGTAGACACTCACGTACATGATAATGAGCAAGGGATGCAGGTTTGCCTCGTATCCAGGAGGGAGGGACATCTTCAGATCTAGCTCTGTAATTATTCACACGGGCCGTTAAAGACAGACATTTCTACTGTACCATACAGTCAGCACACAGTACCGGCTCATCAATATTCTAACCACTGGCAAATGAGCTCCCAAGAGCCTGTTGGTTTTTAAAGAGACTCGCACACATTCAGTAGATCTAATACACCATGCATCTGTGATTTATACACACACATATGCACATGCAAATGATCCCTTCCAGCGTACACACATGTGATGTAATGAGTTTCCCTGTAGTCAAAACTAATAGTGAAACCTTTCAGCTTTGAGGCTCTAATTAGCAAAGCAAAACAATTATCTGATTGATTCCGAGATCTAGTTGGCTTTTAAAAAGGTTGATGCTGAAAGCAGAAACGTAATCAGTTACTTAAGAAATCTTTTACCACTGCTGTCAACGGAAAGGGTCTGGAAGATAGTCTCAGAGAGCCGCTTGGTTTCAATCGACAGAGAAAGGAGGCTGTTGTCTTCCACCACGGTGAATCCTGCAAAGCCCAGCACAAAAATGCACGGCTTATTAGCTTGGGTAGTTACCATAAGCATTAAGCTACTTAAAATGATTTAGCGATACTTTCTAACAATCATAAATATTTAATATAATATCTGGATGGCTGCCTGTGGGGTTCATTTAAAACTACAATAAAGAAAAGTTTAGAAGTTAGTTGTGCCAGTCGTATCCTTCTTATCAGTGTGCTACTACTAAAAGGGGTAAAAAGATGGGATAAAGGCAGAGTTTAGATGTAAAACTAAAAATTTTATGAAATAACTAATGCTGGGCAAATGTCGAAATGATAAATATTGCATTGCGTCATGCAAATTTAATAATGAATTCAAAAGTACACTACCATTCAAAACACAAAATTCACAACCATTTTGTTTTCCAAGACATGTCACACTTTTATTTACCACATGATTTGTAAAATGAGACATTGACAAGGTTAGAAATAATATTTATTTGGTTTAGATCTGGTGACTCCATTACAGATAGGAGACCATCTGCTGCTTCTTCTCTAAATAGTTCTTGCACAATTTGGAGGTGTGCTTAGTGCTCATGGCATGTCTTTGAAAATGGACTGATGGGGTATTCAAAATCCCCTTTACCCTGAACAAATGTCCCACCTCACCAGCACCAGAGCAACCCCAGACCATCACGTTATCCCCACCTTGCTTGCCAGATGGCGTCAGGCAGCATTCCAGCATCTTTTCAGTTGTTCAACGTCTTAGAAATATTCTTCGGAGAGTTCCAAACTGCAAACCTTGATTCGTCCGTCCATAACACTTTTTACCAATCTTCATCTGTCCAATATCTGTGTTCTTTTGCCCATATTAATATTTTTCTTTTGTTGCCAAGTCTCAGATATGGCTTTTTCTTTCCCAATCTACCCTGAAGGCCAGCATCCCGTAGGTACCTCTTCACTGTAGATGTTGACGCTGGGTACTATTTAATGAAGCAGCAAGTTGAGGGCTGGTAAGGTGTCTATTTCTCAAGCTAGAGAATCTAATGTAGTTCTCTTCTTGCTCAGTTGTGCAGCGGGGCTCCCACTTCTCTTTCTACTCTGGTTAGAGGCTGTCTGTGCTGTTCTCTGAAGGGAGTAGTACACCCCGTTGTAGGAAATCTTCAGTTTCTTCACAATTTCTCGCATTGAATAGCCTTCATTTCTAAGAACAAGAAAAGACTGTCGAGTTTCACATGAAAGTTCTCTTTTTCTGGCCATTTTGAGCATTTTATCGACCCCACAAATGAGATGATCAAGATACTCAACCTGCTCAAAGAAAGGTCAGTTTTATTGCTTCTCTAAACACATTGTACCATTAGACACTGAAGTGATAGTTGCTGACAGTTGGCCTCTATACACCGATTTAGATATTGCACCAAAAAACAGACATTTGCGGCTAGAATAGTCATTTACCACATTAACACTGTATAGAGTATATTTCTGATTAGTTTAAAGTTATCTTCATTGAAAAAACAAGGACATTTCTAAGTAACCCCAACATTCGAATGGTAGTGTACTTCCACAAATGAATGAAGCCTGATTCCAATGTCAAAAATATTTTTTTGTTTTAAACTGGAGTCACATGCGAGCAAAACAAATACATTTTACTTATTCACGACCCCAAAATAACAATGTTTAACAGCCTCGAGTCAATTCCATATTCGAATAATGACAATGTTTGACAAATCACTTCATGAAAATCCCCAAAAAGTAATCAAACATTTCCGTAAACCAATTACGGAACCAAATACACATTTCATTTGGCAAACTCTACTTTTTAGTAAACAGTAATCAAAAATTGCAATTTGTTACAAACTCCTGACGTTTTGGAGCTCACGCTACAATGAAATGCCCAGTGCGGTGCATTCAGTCTTCTCAGCAATTGCAAGCTTTCTTTCATACAGATACACATGGCTGACTCAATATAATGAGAAAAATATTGATTCCACTCACTGGAAGGGTCACTCGTACTGTGAATAGTCACCTTTGGGACTCCTGGACCTACAAAATATGACAGAGTTGTGAAATGTGCATCTTTGCGCAGGAGCCTAACTGTGTGTTTGACAAACAGTTGATCTTACCCAAGCAATAGAGGGTGAAATATGTCTGATTGGGGCTGAAGTCCACTTCGAAGAAGCTACATCCCTCAAAGAGATTGCAGGTCAGACACTGGCGATGAAAGACTCCTCCAAGCTCCACGCTAGTCAACGAGAACAGGTTTTAATATTTTATTCATCTGTGTTAATGCAACCAAGACTTTCCAACTTTCAACACGCATTACTTTGGTTGCAATTGGAAAGAGATGTTTAATTACTATTCGTTCCACTGACAGTAAACAAAAATACTTGTATGGTACTTTTAGATTTAACGGCAGATTTTAGGTTCCTTGAACATTTCTGTAAATGGAGGTGAAGATCTGGCCAGGATTAATGCTGTGCTCAACACAGACAGATAATATTCCATGGTGCAATACCATCAGCCGTGTTTCCCCTATCATTTTAAGGGTCTACCCTTTTAAGGCGATTTCCACACGCACCCGGGTTTTTTTTTTGTAAACGTGTGAATAAAAAACCATCCACACGGACACTCAAAAACCCTTGAAACACTGTAATGACACAACCAAACCAACAGGTGGAGCGGATTCATGGTGTTTTTAAAATTATTATTCAGCACTGCGTGTACACAAACACAGGTACCTCTTTTCGGTGATAAAATTGTAAACATGTGCATGTAATCCTGTACATGCTGTTAGCCACAATAGTGAAATAAATAGCAACTTAGTCCTCATTCCGGCCTGCCACCATTATTACAAAAAAAATGTTCAAAAACGTGCGAAAACGGTGTTGCAGTTGCGTGTGCATAAAAATACCCATTTTCAAATTAAGTATGTGTGGACAGGGTATTAGACTCACAAGTACCATGCAAGAAAAGTGCAATAGAGATTTTTTTCAGAGGGGAAAGATTAGGAAATTATGAAGGGTTGGAATTCAACGACTCAGAGGCCTGTGGTGGCAGGTTCATAAAACATCTTACAATTACATGCTCTCTCTCTCTCTCTCTCTCTCTCTCTCACGCATTGTGCGTGTGTGTGTGTGTGTGTGTGTAGGCGCTAGTTTCTTGTTAGAATAGTCTTTGTCTGTCTTAGATATTTTCCAATTAATCTTTATTGTTATAATAAAAGAGAAGTATCTTATAGTGTTTGCAAGTTGTTGCATTATTCTGCAGATCGTCTGCTACCGTGCACTTTAGAGTGATTTTACTGTACTTACAGTACAGTTGGTGAAGATTATTAACTAGTAATCTATCTAAAAGCATAGAGATAATTCCATTTGAGAGAAAGTCATTAGTTTATATACAGTACAACAACATTCAATCACTGGCTTCAAATGATTCAGAATCACTGTCCGAGGAATTCAGTCGACTCATTTGAATCACATATTAATTATACCTCCAGGTATAAATAATTCGTTAATAGCTATAATCGTTAAAATAGGCACCAGTTATGTTTGTAATTCCCATTTGGAATCACGGGGGAGTGACGCGTACTTGATCTACTACATCTTCTTGATAGTGCGTGCCACTGGAAATTTGTAAAGTTCACATCGGATTCACATTTTCTGTTTTCTCTGCACTCTCATTAGCTTGAGACCCAAAGGCTCTTAATAGACAAATTTCTTTTTAATCTGTGCTGCGTAAGCTATAAAATGATTTTTATCAAAACATATCTCCCCCCGCTTTCGTTGAGATACAGTCTGATCACAGCTGACTGAGTGGATCGCTTAGGGAGAGTCTGCAAAGTGCCAAACCTGAAATATGGTTTGCCCATAAAATGGTGAAAAACTCTAAAATGCTTTAATATGACCAAAGTCAAGCCACACAGCACTTCTCATCTGCGGATTGTACAACAAAACTCAGTCATTCATCATCTTCTACCCGCTTATTATTCCCTTTCGGGGTCACAGCGGCCTGCAGGTGCTCCGGCGGTGGTATACTCTGGACAGGTCGCCAGTCCATCACAGACAACAAAACTAACTTTGAAACATTTATTTTAGCATAATTTTATTTATTGATAGTTTGGATTGAAGCAAAAGCTCAAAAGCTTCTTAATAATTTACTACATGACCACCAAAGTGGTCTAGAACCATCCTGACTAATTATCCAATAAACACAAAGCGCTAACTCCCCTTGTAAGCGCACCTAGAAGAAAAGTTCACCTGCCTAAAACTATTGCACATCAATTTAGTTCTGATGATCATCCCTAAAATTTCTTAAGACCGATGACACTTTTCTATTTATTGTGAAACAGTTACTTTTAGATGGAACTTAGAGCAGCTATGAGGACTAAGCAATAAAAAAAATGTTTTCCTTCATAATTCATTTCACCGTGAACGACCGCCACAATTTGCCGTGTGTGATCCACACATATAAGCTGGAGTTCCATTATCCGCTTACTTAAAGCCCTTTGCTGGACCTTTGCACTTTTACCATATTGCTCAGAACGTCGCGATGAAAAATCTTTGAGAACGTATGGCCCTTGAAGAGCCAGTGAGAAGCTCAACGCATTAATCAAAGGTTAGCGAACACCCTTTAAATTGTTGTGAGGCACAGCACCTCCCCCTCAGCCCCGTCTCTGTTTCAACCTCCTCTATCTCTCTCTGCCTCTCTAAGCTGCCATTGCTGTTAAATGAATTAGCTGGCTTTCTGGCCTCAAGCTCACTAGAGAGGAAAAAAAACTCAATTGGATTTTCACAAATGTCCCTGAAAGCCATCTCCAACGTGGACTGGAAGGATGTAATTGATTAAAGCACGAGACTTCGATAAACATGCTCATAACGCACATAAAACAAGTGAGGAGGGCATTGATATCAACATTCAGTAAAATATTGACAAAATGCAAAACAATGGGGAGGATGAATGTCATTTGAATGCAACCAAGAACATTCTCAGACATTAGTCATCAATCACAGATTTAAAGAGGTATTTTGGTGGGTAGAACCTACCTGTACAAGTGTCTGCTCTGCCGCGACGACTCTGCACTCAGAAAATATCTGCAATGGAACCAGACACACCAGGAAATGGTGAAAAGAATCTTAAGAAACTGTTGGAATTCAGTCACTCATCCACTAATTAAACACTGAGTTCTAAATTATTATGTAAATTATATTTTCTCTTTCACCTAAATATCTGATGATCGCCACAATTCTCATTTTATCAACTATTAAGTTAACACTAAAACAAACGTCTTAATTATAATAGTATTTTTCTTCAAAATTTGCTTGAGAAGGATCCAAAGGTTCTCAATAGGATGGAGGCCACACCATGACTTTCTCTCTTTTTATACCCATAGCAAATATTGATGCAGAGCTATTCTTTGCAGCATTAGGTGGCCATTGTCCTGCATGAAGATGTCCCCAAAGTGTTCCCAGTGAGGATCCTCAAGGGTCCGACCAGCTCTCTTTTTATAATTCCAACCCAAAAACAGAGTTTCTAATGTTGAACATGGTGAACGTCCACCAGCTATCCACTAATCCATCCATCTGGACCATCCATAGTTACATGACACTCATCAGTTTGAAATTGAGTCTTGGGCAAATGGAAGGTGTTGCACAGTTGCAAGACTCTGTAGAACTCTACACCTTGAAACTCTGAAACTCAGAGGCACCAGCAGCTTCAAACTGCTATGTGATGGTACGTTGGAAGCTGATCTCTTGCTACGATGCACGAAAGTCAGAAATCATCTTCAATTTATTTGCAAAAAACCATCTGTGCTCTGAATCAGCCACAAATCTGACGGTATCACTTAAGTTTTTGTAAAATATCTAATGATTTCATACATCGTCCATGGGATTGAACTATTTAGCACTTTTCAGCAGCAGAGATCCCTTTTCTCCGCAATGTTGCTTGCAGATAGTGTTCTGCTTAATAATGTGGAATAACCACCTTTAGAAGTTTGTCCTTTAATTGGAATCACCAGGCATTTTTACACAGGTGACCCAGAATTGTTGTCATTGATCAAAACTTCATTAATTAGCTGAACTGAAAAACGTAAATATATAAGACACAGAAGTAGCATAATAATTTGGAACACGGTTTAGAGTTCTACACATTCTTAGCTTATCTAATACTAAATAGAGAGAGACGTGGACAAGAAAGAATGTCTGTCATTAACAGATCAGTGTAAAACGTTGCTTTCTGCTAGATATCTTTCTCAAACGCTGAGAGACACTATTCAAAAGGATTTGTTTTAAGTGGTCAACAAAGCCAGAGATAAATCTACAAGCGCCATTAAAGCTAGTTCACCATTAAATTACTGTAATCATTTTAATTAAGTGTCATCAATGCTGAATCAATGGGCTAAATGAGACTGTTCGGCATAAATAATTCTATAAATACTCGTATTGGGTTCTTCAGTTGAAAATGAGACACTTCTTCACACGCTTTTGAGTGAAATCGTTTGCACATAAATTTGATCTGTCATACATTTTATCGTTCTCCTCGTCAAGGGCACATAGCGAGGTTACATCCCAGTTCCCAGATGTTAGAAAGCGAGGAGAAAAAGAAGGAGGAGAAGCCTGAAGAAAGAGAAGAGATACAGAGTTTGAAACAAAAATGTTGACTTTAAAGGGGCCTTATTATGTTTTTTTAAAAGAGCCTCACAACGGAAAAATGTCACATTTACCTGCATTTGTACTTTATGACCTCATACAGTGCTCAGCACAAATGAGTACACCCGACTACATTCGTCAGAAAACCTTTTCCTTTCAGAGTAAACCTTTATATAAGATACTGAACGATAAAATTCATTCATTCATTCAGGGTCACGGGGGTCTGCTGGTCTGTACACCCTGGACAGGTCGCCAGTCCATCGCAGGGCAACATTCGCACCTAAGGGGAATTTAGATTATTCAATTCACCTGCTGCATGTTTTGGGGATTAGTGGGGGAAACCAGAGTACTCGGAAGAAACCCCCGCAAGCACAGGGAGAACATGCAAACTCCTTCCAGGAAGGTAACCGGCAAGCCCTACCCACTGTGCCACGGACTATAAAATACTCCCACAAATGTGGGGCATTAATTGAAAACAAGATTGGTTGATTTTCCTAACAAATTAATTCACGCCCACGGTGCAAAAAAGTACACCCCAATTATAGTTTTAAGCCACACTAAAGACTACAAAATTTGAATTAACTTTCGTTCAAACTACAGGTGAATCTAACGATTAATTTAAGAGGCGTTCAGCAGACCGGTGAATGTAAAAGAGCATCACTTAACATTCAGCAATGGCTCCCCATGGAAGAGAAATGTCAAATCTGAGAAAGAAAATAATTTCTTTACACAAAAAGGTGAGGGCTACAACAAGATAAGCTAAGCTTTACGTATCAGTCAAAATACTGCAGCAAAAGTGATCTAGAAATTTAAGAAAGATGAAAGTGCAACCATCTAACATCTAAACATGTTCTGATGAGAAGTTTTGAAATAAATCGGCGGGTATCATACACATTTTGTACCTTGCACAAAAAAGCACAGCTAGAAGTTGTTCAGGCCCATGCTGAAAAAGATGAAGACACTGGGACTCTGGAGTGATTAGACTAAGATCAGAACTAATGGTTTTAAAACTGTCTCGCTGGTGCCTACAGTGAAACATGGTGGTGGCAGTGTCATTAAGTGGGGCTCCAGGAGTGCTGCTGGTGTTGAGGAGCTGCATATCATCAATTATGATGATGTTCTGCTCGATACTGAAGGAGAAGATGCTGCCATCCGTCCAAGCACTTTTCCAATCCGACAATGATCCAAAACACTGATTACAAGTCTAAAGCTACTGCTGCATTTCCGCAGAAGAACAGGGTGAAGGTGATTGATTATCTCCTGATCTGAACCCTGGATGGAACACCTGTGGGGAATTCTGAAGCGTCAAGTTCTCCATCCAGAATTCAGACTCTTGAAGAGGTTCTTCTTGAAGAGTGGAGAAAGATAGATGCTGCAATCTGTCGCCAACTTGTTCCTTAAAAATCACAGTTTTTGTTGCGGGGTGTATTTGTTTGTTTGTTTTTTCGACCAATTTGAGTAAAACTGAAGATTTGACGATTGAGGTTTGATTATTTTGCATGTTATAGAGTAAAAAACGTGTTCAATAAAACTCTGACTTGTGAAAAGTTTGGAAATTGTTCTTTTGTTAATTGAGCTACTGATTAAATTTGTAGTTTTTTAAAGGGGGGGGGGGTATTCATTAATTCTGAGCTCTGTATGTGAATATATCTGCTTTATAACCCCTCCCATCCTCCCTGCCTTCCATATCAAGAAACTGTTATAAAACGTAAATAAAACTGTAGTCAAAAACTACAATCCTAAGGCACAATGCCCCCAAATATATATTTTTTTCATATATTTTTAAGAAATTATAATGTTTGAGTACTGTTTACCTTAAAATTAGTAGCAAATGTATCACCTTAAAAGTTGAAATGTTAATTTCCATTGATAGAAAACATAATATTTGCTTTATTTATTCTCCCTTTATATATTTATCTTCTCCTTCAAAACAAATCATGAGGTATTCATTGTAAAATTGGTAAATCAATCCAAATTACAAGCCAGTGAAACCCAAAGCTTAACTGCTCACTGAAATCAAAGGTCCAATAAAGAGAAACCCTTTCCAATTCAATCTAGAAACTGCTTTACGACTCGCATGGGTTCAATTTCCCCTCCACACGTCCAGAAAAAGTCACATATACACTTGATAGTAGGTTTCTAATCAGAGTTTATGAGTGCATCTAATTTCATGGTGCATTGCGTGAGTTTTTAAATTATTCCACCCACAGACCTGAGCGGGGAGGCTAGCGATGTGGTGGAACTCCCCACGGGCTCCTTGCTTGGCAGGCAGGATGAGGTAAAACTGAGAGCCATCTGCTGTGAACAGCGGCTGCTCCTGTAGGACGAACACCATCGAAATACAATCATTCTCTATGAAGATTAGATACAGATTTTACACTGTGACTAAGACTACCCTGGGAGTGAAGGGGTTAACGTTACCTGCCGCTGGTTGTTGTGCCAGAAGTCCATCGCCATTTGATGTCTCTGAAGATTGAAGATATTTTAAAAGGGTCAGACAAGCCATTCATTACAAGTTAAATGTAAGTTTTAAATCAGTTGGTCTCTTCTACAGACAGGCAGAGCTGTACATCATGAACTGAGCTTATGAAAAACCGGCATTCAGTAAATCCATCACTCTCACGGGCAGCGCCTTAAGGAAGAACCATCTATTTCATTTGAGTACTGGGCTTCAATATAAAAAGTAATTAATACAAAAATATTATAAAGGCACAAGAAAATATTGCATAAATGCATATAACCACTCAAATTAAAAATGGTTTTAAATTTAATGAACAATAACTCAACTTTTCATAAGTACAGTGGAATCCTTTACGTTTAAATAATTCTTCACACAGATCACGGTGTTTGTCTTCTATATAAAGTAATCAACTGAAATTTCGTATCCAGACGGTCAAAAGGAAAATCTTGAAAATGTAGAGGGGTGCGCACACACGCGCGACATTTGCATGCGACTGTATTGTCCTCTTTGAAAAGCTACATCAATTGTATTTATCAAATTGTTTTATGTTTTTTTTCAACATTTGTAAAAATTGGTAAAAAAAAAAATCTGGCAGCTGGAGACAAATCTAACACCCCTTGTAGCCCCTTGGCATGCACACACACACACACACCTACAAACACACACACATGCACACGCGCACACACACACACACGTGATGCACACATTCTCAGGAGGCAGAGATATATTTCAGTTATTGTGCCACTACACAACATCTATTATCATTTCAACTAACAACTAACCATCTAAGCAACTAACTAACTAACTAACTAACTAACTAAATAACTACTCATGTAACCAGCCAGTTAACTAACCCATTAACCATCCAACTAACCAACCAAACAACTAACCACTTATCTAAATAATTGGTTAAATAACTGCATGTCTGCAACAAACTGTAACTAACCGAACCGTAAGTTATAAAGTGTCTCTTAAGGCATATAACTAACCATTAGTTCGCTATATAACCATTAGTTACTAATAGTAAATAACCATTTAACTAACAAACTTACCAAATAACTAAGTAACCTATTAACAAATTGTAACTAATAACAAACTAACAAACCAACTAATTAGCGATATTACTAGCTAATTAATAAATTTATCAATCAACGAAACTAACTGACTGAACAATTAGCTAACAAACTAGTTGTCAAACTAGTAAAACAAACAGCTAACTAACCAACCAACTAGTTAACACACTGGCTAAACAATCAGTCAACAACAAACTAACCAACAAACTAGTTGGTAAACTGGTTTTACTAACTAACAGAATAACTAACTAACTAACTAACTAACTAACTAACTACCTAACCCTTTTCCTAACAAATGACTAACAAACTAACCATCAAACTAGTTAACAAAGTGGTACGACTAACTAACCAACAATCTAATTAGCAAACTAGTTTGGCTAACTAACTAACCCACCAACAGGGTTAAATAACTTAACTAAATAATAACTTATCAACCAACAAAACATTTTTTAACAGCCCATTACCACTTGGTTATATTTTCCTACATGTGACTAGCGTGACAGGTTATAAAATGCTATTGTAAAAGTTTCATGTGTCGTTCTCTAATGACTATGATGGTGGAAAGAATATAGCTCCCAAGCTGCAATTCTGTTAATTCCAAATGGTTAGGTTTTACCAATGGCTAGTTTCAATATTGTATTGCTTAATCTCTCTCTCTGATCTTAAGAGATTTCTGCATAATTCTTAAAAATCAATTCAGCTACAGGGAAAAAATGTTTTTCTGTTGCGCATTTCAGTGCAGCTCCCATTGGCTCCAATTATAAAACCTTGTTAGATTTGTCAACACACGGCATGCAGAAATCAAACAGTAAGTGCACATCCCTGTCGGATTCACACACTCCAGTGCACATGTATTCAATCACACACACCATGCATCCACATAAAAAAGTGACCTTCAGGCGTTCAGACAGGCTGCACATTAAAAACTGGGGCTTAACTGTGAAGCCGTGCTAGTCTTTCCACAATGAAATCGAGCTGAGCTGGCAGAAGAGAATCTAGAGATTCAGTGCATGTTTCGGGCAGAATGTGGAATCAACAGATCGATGGACACTTTACCAGTAAAGATACCCAGTGGGCTGCAGTGGATGAGCGGTAAACCCCTCACCTCTGAACAGGCTCCTGTTGTGGCTTCACATGCACACAGGACTGACTGATTCTGCATGCGGTTCAACCAGCGCACAGTCAGACGCGTGCTGCTGATCCAGCTCACCATAGAGATGTAGCTGTCTCTGAAGAAAGAGAAATATCTTCAGTAGCACAACTCTAGAGGAAGATGTTGTAACGTATCCCTGAAGCTTATTTAAAGAACTCCAACTGAGGTTTTGAAAAAATCTACAAAAACAGTTCTGCTTTATACTTGGCAAGGAAAGGCATGAAGGATTATTTTAAGAATTTCACACACAAAAATAATTTAACATGGCAGTTTAAAACATAAATCTTACATTTCATTCCTTGCTTTGCTCTTTAAAGCAATGTTTTCTGCTGTTAAAGGTAGAATATTAACCGTTTCTGAGTAGATACCAACACAACAACATTTGCAAATTTGTGTTTTGAGTGCAGATTTATCTAGAGTAGTCTATTTGAAAAGTTTAAAGTCATATTGTATAAAAATCATTATTAACATTACGATTTGAGGCACGGTTCAAAGACTGTAAGCATCTGCACACATTGTTCTTTTGAACATAATGTAAATTCACCCTTTCTTGCACTCTACCCACGTCTGTAGAATCATTTTGTTTGGATTGGACTCATTTGCATCTCTACAGTTCTTTTATATAAAGAAAAGCTACTTAATATACGGGAACAAAGTGGAAACATGGAAAATAATTACACATCCTCATGAGTTTGCAACACTTTCTGTTTACCTCAGAAAAAGGCATTCTAGCATGATCAAAATGCCTGTAACACTGCAGTTAATGCATTTTAAAAAGTGAGTTAACTGGTTAGTTGGTTGGTTAGTTAGCTAACTAGCTAAAATTTTAGTTAGTTCTCAACAGGTAGATTAACAGGCTAGTTGGTAAGTTAGTTCATTTGTTGGTTAACTGTACTAACATTGAGAAAGGGTATTTCCCAATAAACTTAAATAAACATAATGCCTGTGATTTTCAACTAATCTCAAGCATTCTCTTCTGCTTTTAGTACACATTTGTTAGTTAATTGTGCAGTTAACTTGCTAATCAGTCAGGTTAGTTAGTTTGGTGGTTGGTTAACTGGTTGGATAATAAACATTTTTCTGTGATTTTCGATTAGTTAGCTGGTTAGTTAGTTAACTATCTAACTGGCAGATTAACCTGTTATTTATTTTTTTATTTATTTATTTATATAAACTGGATGATAAGCTTGTTAGTTTGTTACCTGTACTAACAAGAAAAAAATTAATTTATTTTCAAACAGCAGAATATTAAACATTTTGTCTGTGATTTTCAACTGATCTCAGGCATTCTCATCTGCTTTTGTATTAGTTGGTTAGTTAGTTAGTTATCTGGTTGGTTAACTGGATACTTAATTGTACTAAGAAACATTTATTTTCAAACAGCGGAATAATAAACATTTTGTCTTTGATTTTCAACTGATCTCAGGCATTCTCATTTGCTTTTTTATAAATTAGGTAGTTAGCTGCTTAGTTATTTAACTAGCTAACTGGTAGATTGAGGTGTTATTTATTTATATATATAAACAGGTTGATAAGCTTGTTAGTTAATTTGTTAACTGGTTTGTTACCTGTACTAACAGGAAAAATGTATTTTCAAACAACTGAACATTTTGTTTGTGATTTTCAACTGATCTCAGGCATTCTCATCTGCCTTTTTATGAGCTGCAAACTTGCAAAATACATGTACAACACAGCTCTCGTTAGATAAAAAAAAAGTTTTAGCTGAAGTCAGATATTTAATAAACAGTAAATGCATGAAGAAAGATTTTGGTCCCAAGCACCTTTGTCTGCGGTGAACTCCATCTCTGACTTTAACCACTCCTCTACCCCCAACAAGGCTAACGAGGACTACGTTTTTGGATGACTGAGAAAGCTAGAGGTTGTTCTACAGAAAGACCCAGGCACCTGAAGTGACTGCTGAAATAACCCCATCCCCCCAGCTATATGTACCAGAAGCTAGATGGTAAAATGACTACAGCATTGGCTACAGTATCAGGGCAACCTCAATATAAAAAGCCGTTCTTGGGGGAAATACATTAATGAAAGATAAGCTTCACCTGCTGTTCTGGGAGTCCGGAGGAATCATCTCTAATGTATGAGCTGGACCGTATAAATTCACCACAAACAGACTGGCTGATGGAATACTGGATCCTGCCTGAAGAGAGCAGAAACCAGATCAAACCAAAGCGTAATGTTTTGTGAGCGGAGCATACTTTTTTACCATCATCCTCATCACCTCTTTAAGTTATAATGCACCTTTCACACACCATGCTGACCAATAGCAGCCTGTCTGCAAAAACTAAGCTAAATAAATTTTTCTCAAAAAACTTATGTTCATTTGTTTTGTAGAGAACAAAACACATCCTCTATTCCTACCTTTGGATAAGGGTAGAGCACATTAGAAGGGTAGATCCCTCCCAGGAAGTGATGTATCTCCATAAAGGGAGTTGCTGAGTTGTTGATAGAGAGGTATGCCAAGCGTGCCCCATCTCTGGCCCACCAGAATGCAGGGTATTTGAGCAATATCTCCTCTAAACATGAAAAGGTAAAACAATAAATTAGGTGATTTATTTCATACTGAGAGTGCTATAGTCCAATGTAACCATCATGAATCTGCCTCATTATGAGAACAAACGAGAAAATAATGTCTATGTTAATAGTGCTGTGTATCCAAACTATCTCTTAAACTCAAGGCGACTCATTAAAGTGATAGACTGGGTGTGTGTATCAGAGAGGACGGTCTGTCCAAGACCACTGACCCTCATAAGTCCAATCAGACAGCCCATTAACCACCATTCCTGTCCTGCCTGTGGCTGTCAGACGCATTGCCCGGCTCGACACGTCTGGTTTGTAGTAGATGTCATTCTCAAAGACATAGACCTTCAGTCAACAGAGACAGAACACATTTTCAGACTACTGCAATGACAAACCTCATTAGCCTTGAATCTTTGGGTCTCGACTTCAGTTTTAAAGGAAAAGTATGTAAGAAGTGGCATTAAGGAACTATACTCTGCTCACATACTAATATCACGGACCGTTGTCGTCTATTCAGAATATCTAGGGCTATTGTAATTGCTCAGAGGAGTTTTGCAGCTTTTGATACATTTTTGAGGGTCTAAAGGTGCTGGAGAACAGAATTTCGTACACGCTAGTAATTAACGTCTGATGGGGACTCGAAAAGTTGGCAGTTTTGAAACTGAGAATATTGAAAAAACAGTTTGTCATACGCGAATGAAATTCGGTATGCATGTGTAGGCTACTAAGACTTCTAAAAAAGTCCTATAGATTGCGTTTCCAAAATCGTCAGGAAGTGCTATTTCCCAAAAGCCACTAAAAATAGCTTTTGCTTGTGTTGTACTTTAATGAAATCTCCTCCAAAAGATTTTATCTGTTCATTTCCAAACGCCATCAATCTTATCTTGAGGCATAAGAGATGTTAAATTGCGAAGTTTTATTGACTTCGTTAAACAATGTACGAAGTCAAAATTTTGGGAAGTTGTTAATGAGTCGCAAATTTACCAATTTTGACATTTGTGACAAGAATATCAACCTAAACAACAACATAAAAATATTAAAAGTCCCCACATGGGGTTTTCATTATTTAATTTGTCTGTATTTTCAGTATTTTAACAATTCTCTCTTGAATGCATGTCCTAAATTATGATTGGTCATAATGCATATTGCAACAAAATGGCCACAGAGAGGTTCTGAGATGCGGGACCCCTTTGATCACTGCCTGCAGCTTTAATAGGATTTGAAAACACACTTCCTTTCTACTTTCTTCCAACTACGAAGTAACCTGCACATCATTTGGGTTCCCAGTTTTACTATGCTGTATGGAAATTATGCCTTTTGTTGGGTTGCAATTCGATATTAATTATCATATGAGTTAAATGAGATCCAAACCATATGAGAAGCTGCAGGTAATTCCTGAATGTTTTTAATATTGAGATACAGAACAAAGAACTACAGTACAAGGCAATGGTATGTGAGTTAAAACTCAGGAACCATGCGACATGAAATCAAAAAGGAATTTATTAACTAAACAGACAAAGACAATAGCTGATATACTCACTCACACAAACACATACATGCAAGAAGGAAAACCAGGTGAATGAAGAGTGGGCTGGATTAAATTCTTACGCTAGCGTCTTGTAAACACCCAGAGTAGACCAAAGTACGGTAATCAAAATAATCCACAACTCAAGATAAATGATGTGATAATTTACAGTGGTAAGAGTCAGTCACTCCTTCCAGCCTGCAAGAGGTAGCAGACCATTTCCCTCTGGCGGGAGCAGGGTTGGATGCCACGAGAGCCACCGAAGGAGCCCAAGAGGTGCTCCACCGACCAGTTCTAGTGTGTTACCACTGAGCCAGCTGAGTCAATGGGCTCTCCCCCGGGTAACCGTGCTGAGCACTGGGCTGACTGCACAGCAAGATCCCACACGTCTGGTTCGGAAACCCACACACCACTGGACTAAGGTTGATGAGGCCACCCCAACACTATCGTCCAGCGCGCTACCTAACCGCGCTCATCTGGCCTGCTCACCACCACCAGATAGAGTGCTGAGTGACTTTTAACTATTTATTCAGGTCCATCTTTTTAATAAAAACACCCTGAGCAACTTTGAACCATGTCTGTGTGTCCGTAAAAGTATTGTATTTGCAGCCATTTCAGATTTTGAGTCATGAGCCAGAGAAAGCTTGATAGGACAGGTTGGTTCCACGGTTTGTCCAGTTAGGTGTCCTGTATATTTGTGTGTAGTTACGTATAAACTGCGAAAACTGTACTGCACGAACTGTAACAAACTTATATGGTATGTTCAGGTAGGTATTCTTCCCACTCCTGAATCTTTCCCCCTCAACCAACACCTCTCCGCTACTCCCGACTTCACCTTTCAACACCCTCCTGTCCTGATGTAATTAATGCAAACTCAAGGCAGAACAAAGCGAAGGTTCTGGAATGAGCATCTCAGTCTCCTGACCTCAATTTCATTGTACCACCCTAGGGAGAACTCAAACGTGCCATTCATGCAAGAATTTACAAGAGTTGGAGGCTTTTTGCCTGGAAGAAAGGACTGCTTTACCAACCGAAACTCAAAGAACCTCAGCGACAACTACCTCAAGAGATTTGGAAAGTTATTGTTATTAAAGGTAAACTTTTGATCAGGTAATTTGGAAAGTTTCTATTGTTGTTTAGATTTAAAAAGAGTAAACACAGTTGTTTGACAAAAGAAGGCTTTACCCAATGGTTCAGTTTTACTAAACAAAGAATTGTAAACGTATAAGCACAACTGTATGTCATAGTAAAGCAGCACTAACAAAACAAAGACAACAGTTTGTACCGGACATTTTTAACGTTCTACTGTCAGGTATCAAACTCTGCATCCTCACCAACTGGTTCCCCTGAGGCCCCCAAGCAGCATACTGAAGGACGGATATGTCCTCTTCTGATGGAGTAAGATCCATTAAATCCCTAAAATACACAAACATACCAAAATGTAACTTGACACAGCGAATCAAATAGTGAAAAGCGTGAATGCTTGTGTGATGCAGATTTCATACAAAACAAAAGAAAACCAATCATGCAATGCGATCACAGTTCAGATTAAACCATCAGTGACTTCTCTCAAAACAAGCAAACAGGAAGCAACACATTCCTTTACTAACAACCACAGGCAGAATTCTCAGGCTTTTACCACAGCCTTGACAGCGCATTCAACGGGTTAGTATTAGAAATATACTCACTTCCTTAAAGACCTTTCCATAATATTATAAAAGTCCAGTGGATTACTTTTGTTAGGAGAACATATTCACAGGGACTTCTGAACTGGTTTGGGTTGTGATCATGCCCCAGACAGGCCATGCAGGCAGGACTCTGTCTTTACCTACCCGCTGGACACTGTGTAGATTGCATAGGAGGCTGTGAAGGACTGTGAGAAAACCTGGAAGGGGCAGAGGACATTATGGATCCCTAAAGTGCACAAAGAAAAGCTATATATGTAGTTGTTATTGATTGCAATGTCTATCCAGCTTGTTTTAGATGTAAACACACCCTTTTAAAGAGGGGTATTATGTAAAATCTACTTTATTGAGCTTTATGTTGTGTAATAATGTCAGTCCCTCATTAAAAACGCACCTAAATCATGACTTTGAATCATTCATGAATATTTGAGTAATCTTGAATCTCCCGTGGTAGACATTGTGGGGTGCTAAAACGCTCTGTTCTGCGAAGCCCGGCCCTTTTGCGTAGCTCCGCCTCTGTCCCCCGTCTGCTGCTGCACCGCTCCTCCCCCTCCAGCTCCGGCAAAGACTCACGTCTACGACTGAGGGAGCTACTGTTAGCAACAGCTGGTTTCACTACGTGTGAATGAAGCTCCTCGTTCAGAGTGCTTTTCTCTATAGTTCTCCAGATTACAAAATGACTTCTACAAGGAGAGAGCCCTCTCTTTACGCTTCCCAAGGACGACACTCTTCGTCAAAAATGTTTAAAAAGCTTATGTATTATTTCATAGCAAAACATAGTTTCATTATGATGCATATTTTTAATTTCCTGGTAAAATGTTGCCACAAAATGGTGTAAAATTACGAGAGGATATTTACCAAGCAGACACGTCTTGAAAAAGTCTCTGTACTTGCTCCGGTTCCGCCGAAAACTCACTTTCTGGCTCCGACGTAGGATTGTGTGCATAGGGTTGTACAATATCCTCCGTTGCCATTTTGCAAAAACATGATTTTAATGTTTCTACTATAAAAATGTAGCGGCGCTCGGAAAATGAAACCAAACGGTGGCAGCGCGCATGGATATGATGCACTGAAGGGGGCGTGTCGGAAAGAAGGAGGGGGCTCTTAAAGAGACAGGTAAATATCAGGACGTTACGCGCAGGTAAAATTGTTACTAGAGTGTGCTCTAACACGACACTATATGCCTGAAAACATATGATACCCCCCCTTTAAAAGGTTTAGTCACATTGTTATCATGCCATTCCCTTTAGCCAGACCAAACCTGCCACACCTACTTGAAGTGAAAGAGTGTAATAAGTTTAATTTATGAGTTTTTACTTCAACAATAAAGTGGCTATGAAATGCAGCCTTTTCTTTATACGGTTCATGGATGCTCAATTATATGTAGCTTTGACATTAAAACATTGTTGATAAATACAAGGTTTTTATAGCTATCAAATCTGTCACCAATGTTCCGGTGGATGAGGTTTTTTTTTTAATGCTTTTAAGCGTTGTATTGTATTCTCTGTGTTCAGCAACATATAAATGTCGGGAAATCCAATTTCTGGCAAACAAAAAGTCATGGGGACCAGTGTGGATTCCAATCATTATTAAGTTAAGCATGTAATCATCAGAATAATGATCTGTCTCAATGAAGGGGGTGTAGCCCGGAGGGAAAGTGACATCAATGCATTACGTCTATACTGTTCCAAACTAGCCTTTATAACCGCACTTTTTTGAGCATCAAAAAGATAACATTCAATGCTACACACTTATGTGCAAAACTGAGCTGATGGCTAGGCTTTTTCCCTGTCACACACAGACCATCTCATGGTAAGGCACAGAATGGGGAAAATCCCAGATCCAGTATCTTAAAATGCACAAAACCTTTAAAACTGAAATCCCAGGCAGTGTTGGTAGCAAGAACAGATAGATCCCTGGAAAATAGCATCTCCTGTTCTTCAAAAAGTAGCCTAGTGTAACTAGCTGTATTTGTTTAAGTGATAAAATTTCAACAAAACGCATTTCAAGGCTGCATTTTAAGGACCCTTCGAGTTTTGTCGAAATGAGACAACCTTGGCGCACCGTTGTGACGTAAGTGGCCTTAAAATGCACACTAGGGAGGATGCATACTTCTGGATTGGGACACACCCAAAGAGGATAAGCAGGCAAGGGCAGAAAGAAAAAGTTACAACATAAAAGTTGTAGGAAGAACCTAACATAACTGTATTTATGGCTAAATAAATGTATAATATTTATGTTAACAAAAGCATTGTAAATGTCAGCAGTGATCATCGTTGTGACAGACGCGGCAAGCGAGTACTTTATCATTCAGTTTAATTATCTCATTTCATGACAGAAGTTAATTTGAAGATTCTGGTTAATGAATCATGTCTAAATCATTTTAATGTCAAGCTTTGTGCATCTCATTAATCTAGGATCACAGAATCTCGAATTTAACCGTGTATGAAATGCTTATTTTCATAACAATTATCACTATATATATATATATATATATATATATATATATACCCTAAACTTGATTGGTCGCCTAAAACGCAGTCTACTGAACAAGGATGTCAATTGCAGAGCCCTCTGGACCTTTACTGACAGTTCTACATTCCTCCAGCACAGCAGAAAAGTACAATGTAATAGATTTGGCTTTGAGAGGGTCTATTGATCTGCGGGGTCTGATTTGTGTGAAATTAAAGCCATCGATCGCCACAGAATGCAGTTAGGTGACAAGCTTTAAACTGCAGTTGTTACTGTAAAGCCTACTGTCCCACCCAGCCTACTAAACAGAGCAGACACCTGTCACTGATGCAGTTCTGATGCAAATGAACACAAAGAAAATGCAAACGGTGAGCTACAAAACTGTGCGACTCTAAACAATGATCATCATTTTTTAAATCATCACTTAACATCATTATTTATTAAAAAATGAACTTTCATGCAGTGTGCAACATCGCTCTGAGGTGGAGGACCATGTGTGTTGAGGTTTGACCCTTTCTGACCCGCCATAGAACCAAGTCCCCAGAGCATAGTTTACATTTTTACTTGCTGTGGTGCTAAACTGTGGAGGATTTTAATTTACAAATCCATCAATACAACCTTTATATCCTAGATCCTAGAATAATAGAATGATATTAATAGAGTTAGTGCAATATTAACTGAAGAAAGTGTCAAAACTACAAAAAAACACAAAACATTAAAAATCATTTTTTCTTCACATATTTTTTCTAAAATACAAACATTTCATAGCTTTAACCCTCAGAATTGTAAATGTAAAAAAGTTGTACAAAATACTTATGAACCACAGTAAATTTATTCTGAGTGAATTCATTGTTTAGTTTTTGAGATACACTCAAATTTATAAAGTGAGACACAAAACTAAAAACGTACACATTTTGCTTAAAACATACCCGGAACATCAAAATTTACAACTGTGCAATCAAATTGTAAATTGAAAAAATGTTTCCAAGATACTTTTGAACATAGATAACTTTTTATTAGATAATTCTCATTAATATACAGAGCAATAAATAACAGATAATAACAGATGCTGTGAACATCTGCTCTTTGATTACTCGTATTTTTATTGTGTACGATGTTTATAGGATTTTTTTTTTTGGGGGGGGGGGGGGGGATACAGGAGTTTTTTACTCCTAAGGTTTCATAGGCAAAATAATTATTATCTATTACCATATTTTTCAGCTCATAAGACGCACTTTTTCTTCCCCAAAACTGAGGGGGAAAAGTTGGTGCGTCTTATCGAGCGAATGCAGAGCGCCGCGAATTCCGGTAACGGCCGTATGAGAGGCGTAAGAGCTCCGGAGCTAGGCTGAAGCCGCGGCCATATTTGTACACCCAGTAATTATTATTTTACATCTGGGGGTGCCCAGATTCTTTTAAAGGTTTAAAGGCGGGGCTCGACTAAAAAAGTTTGAGAACCACTGTATTATTACTAATGTGGGGGCAATCTTACTAGCTATTATTAGTAATGTAGTGACAATGTTACTGGCTATTATTAGTAATGTAG
>SRMA01026194.1:101722-139888 GCA_007224835.1 Danionella cerebrum | reverse complement strand
ACTAGCTATTATTAGTAATGTAGTGACAATGTTACTAGCTATTATTAGTAATGTAGTGACAATGTTACTAGCTATTATTAGTAATGTAGTGACAATGTTACTGGCTATTATTAGTAATGTAGTGACAATGTTACTGGCTATTATTAGTAATGTAGTGACAATGTTACTGGCTATTATTAGTAATGTAGTGACAATGTTACTAGCTATTAGTAATGTAGTGACAATGTTACTGGCTATTATTAGTAATGTAGTGACAATGTTACTGGCCATTATTAGTGATGTGGTGACAATGTTACTGGCTATTATTAGTAATGTAGTGACAATGTTACTGGCTATTATTAGTAATGTAGAGACAATGTTACTGGCTATTATTAGTAATGTAGTGACAATGTTGCACTGGAACAGTGATGGTGATAACGAATGGTGGACTTTAGAGTGATGAGTGGGGGCAAAGAAAAACATTACAGCCTTTTTTTTGTTACTTTTACTGTTTACTATCTGTTCATGTTACATGTTTGGTTGTTAACTTTTACACAGTTGATATAAAATATTTTACAAAAGTGTTTGGTTCAGAATCTTTTTTTTCTAGATATTCCTCTTTTAAAATTGGGTGCGTCTTATGAGCCGAAAAATACGGTATATGTGGTTGCACTTTAACATGCATTTAAACACTGTTATGCAAACTTAAATGACCTTAGCTCCCATTGGTTTAAAAGTTATTTTAAACAATTAAAATTTTTTAGAATGTACAATGCTTTGTCAATAGCAAATAGCTACTTTTAGTTTTATGTATTTGGATTTTTTGTTGTTATTGTGGAGCAAATGTTTGTAGAAAAACAGCATGGGTTCAAATACTTATTTTCCTCTACTACATCTATCTCACTGTTATATTTAAAGAACAAAAAGACTCAGCACAGTGAAGCAGCATTTGTTCTGTTTCCACTTCTAGCACGTTCTCTAAAGCTCTGCTGCCTGTGATTATAGCTGGAGAGATTGTGGATTCCTGCAGAGCACAAGTAAATCCGCATTTTGCAAGAAGTCACAAAATAAATATTCATACTGAAAACTGCGGATGAAATATTGCAAGCAAGCAAATCTGCCTCATCGTGACACTGGCATAGTAATTGCACTCATTTGCTCAATAACACAGTTTTGATGCCCACACGATTCTCAGTGCCAAAAATGTGCCCTACTTTGCCTTCGTGCCAGGGTTTTCAACATTCCACCTTTTTCTACTGACTGGAAGGAGGATTCAGACTGTAAAATCTTTCGCTTTGTGTGCATCGCAACACATCTTCCCCTGCTCTTTCAGTTTGAGGTTGCTCTGGTTCAACACATGCCTCTTCATTTTTCCATCCCTGGGGATATTATAGCTTTACAAAAAGCTTTCATTCGCCTCTGTGACTTAAAAAGGGTATTTAAACAAAAAATGTAAGTCTGTGACAGCTGTTAGAATTTACTGTGTATATCAGTGTGCAAAAGTATTTGACCCCCAGGCTCTAGAATGGGTTACAGATTCATCATTGAATTATAATGGCCATTGAAAATAAATGGAAAAAGTCAATGAAAATATTAAAATTTTATGAATTTTATAAACTTACATTTTTTATGATATCACTCACAGCTCCCTAGCAACAAACTGTTTACCCTAGCAACCAATTTTATGAAATCTATATCAGCTTTAGGGCTGCAACAAACGATTATTTTGGTAATCGATTAATCAATCGATTATTAGACCAATTATTCGATTAGTCATCGATTATTTCAATGATTAATCAGCAGCCTTTGAACGATTATTCTGCTTTTCCAACTAGTTAAAATAATGAGTTACAAATATTCTAACTAATAAATAAAATAAGAAAACCACTTCAGCTTTTGAAATAGTTGTTTTAATGAACTTTGAGACAACTAAACATGTCATTCTCTTTAAGTTTTCTGATTCTGTTACACTCAAATTACACACAAGTGCTCTCTAAGCATTGTTTACATGTTTCATTCTAATTTAATAGAAAAAATAAATAATCAGCTGCATTACAGACAAAAAGAAAGTTTAATAATTGTTGGTTTACCACTCGTTTTAGTTCTTCAAAAGTAATATCCCAGGGAAATACACAGTTATGAAACTAGATATTTGGAGGGTGATAATCTAACAATTCTTTAAAAATCTGGCAACATTTCAAAATTTAAGAAACAAATAAAGATAATTTTAGAAGCAGCATAAGATAATGAATGGTGTGAGAAAGCAATGCTTTGGTGTGTGTCTCCATTTTATTTGTATTTTTGACTCTTAAAGCTATTAAAATGAACTTTCCCCATTGTGGAACAAGTTTTTTTTCCCATAATGTGAATGGATTTATATAGCTTTCTATTTTATATCAACAATTTTTTTACTTTTGTTTAATCCTTCTTTTTACGTTAAATGTTAATTATTCTAAGGAATACGCAAATAAAATATAAACCTCTAAAGTTTGTATAATGCTGTACATTCATAAATTATTTCAATATTCACTGCTGTAAGCAACTTGTTTTAGGCGATTGCATTCTTTTAAACTTTTTAAACAGTATTTATATTTGAACAATGTGTTACAAGTAAATTTGACATCTACGAGGCATATAAGCAAAATAAAAATCTAAACGTCTTCACGAGTAAACGCAGACGGGAGTCGAAATATGGCACAACACCGAGATGATTCCTTGTGCTCCAACATTCACGTTGTGCTCCCGTGAAAAGCAAGTTCCGCCTCGCATGTATTGCACACAACAGCATTTTTGGTTAAGTTTAGTAAAACTTTCCCAAACCTTACTCGTTCGGATTCGTTTGCACTCCATCATAATTCACTCTGAGTTTTCTTCTACCGCAGTAGCATTCGAAAGGTCTGCGTCACACTTTAGAGCTACATTACACTCAAACGCTACAGCGGCATAGCGCTCAAATCGCGACACGTGACCCTTACATTAGGTCACATGACATCAAACGACTACTCGACAACAAAAATATTTGTCGACAATGTCAACTAATCGTTTCAGCCCTAATCAGCTTTGGTATATACTAGAGACATGGAGGTTGTTTAAATAACGTATAGTGACAAAAGCAACACAATATGTCACTGACGCCTCCTTAGCAACCAGGCTGTTTACCATAGCAACCAATCTGGCATATCTCTATCTCAGCGTAAGAAAATCATAGAGATATGAGGGTTATTGTATTTCACTCAGAGCAACAAATATAACATTGCATTTTGTCACTCCGCCTCCATAGCAACCAGGCTGTTTACCATAGCAACCAATATCGCATATCTCTAATTCAGCGTAAGAAAATCATAGAGACATGAGGGTTATTGTATTTCACTCAGAGCAACAAATTTAACGTTGTATTTTGTCACTTCGCCTCCATAGCAACCAGGCTGTTTACCATAGCAACCAATATGGCATATCTCTATCTCAGCATAAGAAAATCATAGAGATATGAGGGTTGATGTATTTCACTCAGAGCAACAAACGTAGCATTGTAATTTGTCACTCCCCCTCCATAGCAACCAGGCTGTTTACCATAGCAACCAATCTGGCATATCTCTATCTCATCTTAGAAAAGAGATAAAAAAAAGATACGAGGTTGGTTTATTTTACTCATAGGGATATTTAGAACATTACATTATGTCTCTCTCCCTCTCATAATCCCCAGACTGTTTTCCATAGCAAAACATATCTATCTCACCTCGTAACTGAACCTTTACAATCCAAAATTAAGTTTTTGTGTAAACCTTAGCCATCTAGATGCTTTTTAAAAAAGCATAAGTTCTATGAGCCAAAGGGATCAAAGTTTAAAGCAAATGTGGAGTGCCAAGAAGGTGGTTAATTAATGAAAGCCATCTTATTTTTGACAAAACAAGGACTTTGCTTTTCTTCGGTGTAATATAGCCCACACCATCCCTCATGCTGTCTTTCACAGTTTTCATTTCACTATCTCTATACAAATTTCACTCGTCCTTCTTTTCCATTGTAACACTTTGAATCCATTGCCTTCCTTCCCTTCATCCATTTTTCTATTTTCTTCCTACCTTTGCAATCTGGCCTCACAATCCCAGTCTCCTTTTATATTTCCCCATCTCCCTGCGTCCATTTCAGTCTCCCTTGCACATCCCATTCATCCCATCAGCCTGATTGATTGCTATTGGAGAGTGTGATCTTAGGGCGCGTGCAGATCACATCTCTTTAATTCTTCTCTTTTTCATTCACCGCCACCCCCCTTCCTCCCCCTCCTCCTCCTCCTCTCCATGTGATTATTCCGGTGTAGCTCTACTGCACTCAGTTCAGCATCTCGAGCTGCAAACCGCCCCAGTCAGCACATAATCTCTAAGATAGTGGAAGGAGGGGGAGAGATAAAGGAAGAAAGATAGTGACAAGTGGAGGTGGAGAACTAACAGAGAAATCCCCTGTTACCCTGCAGATGTGACCACACAGATTGCCGTCGCTCTACCTTTAAGATAAGGACATATCTAAAATAAAAAGAAATGTTCTGTTTTATCACCAGGAAGATTGTTTGGAGTGCAGCTCGGCACTTTTATTCCAAATTTTATGGCAGACATCAAATCAATATAGAGAAAATAATATTTTTGAAGCAGTATTGAAATGTCACGGTGTCTCCTGCTGCGTTGTTTTATATCAGGAGGAGAAACACATACCAGAGATTTGGAAAGTGCAGTGGTTTTCATGATTCATTTAAAATAATGTATCTTCTGTAACAGTTTGAAGAATATTGAAACATGAATGACAATGCAACTAGCACCAGTTTATCAACTAACTGAAAGCCACAGGCTTTGAAAGCTGCTGAGTTAGTTTTATTCTATTTATAATAACATTCAGCACTATTCCTAAAAGGTTTACAGCTTTTCCTAGGGGTTCCTTTATCAAAAGAATAGAACCAATATTACATTTTAATTTCAATGACGCTCACCTAGCGCAAATATTGAATTTTGATTAATATGTAAAACAGCATAATATGATAAATAGAATTTCCCCTCAAAGGTAATACAATAAAAGTATGCTAAATGTCCATAATGAAATGTAATCAATTGATTTGAGCTCTGGATGTAGTGTTAGACTGAAATAAATGAATGAAGAATTTAAAAATAGATTAAAAAATCAATTATATTTTTGAGATTGAACAGGAAGTTACAGAACAACAGGAAGTTGCGTCACAGCCAGGAATCTACAAGCTCTTTAATTGAAGTTGCTGAGATACATCTGTCACTTTCCTTCTTTTTGAAGTAGCAGGAAAAGTACCCCACCCCTGTCTCTTTCTTTCCTCACTGCAGCATTGTATTTAGCTGCTAGTATCTTAGTGTTTAAGATAAATACGCCAGCAATTTCTGTTAAACCTACACCTTGCTACCAATAGTGTTCTGTATCGGGAATTAATTTTCAATAACATATTTTACAAGAAAAAATTACCAACCAAAAATTAGCATGATGAGAACATTTGTCTTTCACTGAATGCGAATGTTTTTAGCATATGTCTATGGCTTTTTACATTGAAATTATTGACTTCATGGCTAGCATTTTAAAAATCTCTGAGAGCAGCAAACACATTTTGTACATTTATTACTTCCTGATGGCCATCATGGTTCTTTTCATGGGGCCATCATGGTCCCCAGGCAGAGGGGAAATGTGTAACTTTTATTGTTGACTTTACTTTACCTTGGAGTACGAGGAGGTGTGCAGGCCGAGGGAAAGAGGCTCACCGTGATGACTAACAAATTAATACTCTTTCCATATTAGAAACTCTATGTTGACCAGTCATACTTTAAATTACAGATATTACAGATACAGTTATTGTAACATACTTATTGAACTAGGAATAAATGACTTATTCTCAGTATATGAGATACTCTTTAAATATAATCTGCACTAGTCGCACTAAGCTGATCCTTTATGAGGATGGTTGGACAATGACCAGGTTAATAGCATCTTTAGATGGGTGTGTCTGTATTTGTCGCTGTTATGGGAAATATCTGAATAATTTGAAAATTGCATCACAATAGTTACTGATCTTTTTAGATGTGCACCTAACAATTAACCAAGAGAATATAAACTAAAACAAATCAAATAAAAATTGTTGAAACACGCGCTAAACTCACTGCAGTTATTCTGTCCTCTATGTGGAAAAACACCCCCAAACCATCATTTTTAAACCATAATTTTTGTGTTCTTCCTACTCCAAACACTCCAAATTTGATTTTGTCGTTAACTGACATCAATCCTTTCTCCTGGTTCTCCTCAGAAGATGTTGTCCTGAATGTTTTCTTTAAACCTAGGATGGCATGTAGATCTGCTTTCATGGGCAGTGGGGCATTATTGGAATGGATCGTTTTCATGGTGATATTGTTCGGCACAAAGCAAACCAACACTGGACAACTTTGTTGTCATGTGACTGTGTTAACAGTGAGTCAAATGCATAAAGCATTGGCTCAAAAGACATAAATGACTCAAAAGCAAATATAAGTAAGCTGTGATACAGAGCCAAGCTTGATGGACATGTTGGAAATGCAAATGAACACATTTCAATGACTAAAACGAATCAAACTCAAATGGTTTTAGCCCTATAGATAGGTTTGGAGCTTTGATCTTAAGGTGGTGCAACTGATGTTTTGCAGTATGCAATGAGTACGGATGACACACCAAGTTTGGTTCCAATGTATCAAATGGTTCCCGAGATACAGCTTGAGATACCATCAAATTTGTCTTGGTGTTAAAAGAAAACTGTAAAGTCTATCAACACGAAATCGACAACAATTGATCAACAAGGTCCGAACATGTTCTGATTCGAATTTACTGAGAATTGAGGGAAGTAAGAAAAAGTCTTTTTTTTGTCACCTAATTCAATACGATTAACAGGAAGTTTCGTCAACTATAGCAAATTGGTAACTCTGTTTTCAGGCCAGGAAAAAAGAAAAGACCAGATTTTTGACAAAAGGTAAAAACTAGAAAAAGGGTTTAGCAATTTTTTTAACACAAGATGGTGCTACTAAACATTTCTGTTGAGTTCCTTTAAGACATTGTGTCAAACAGGTGTGCCAACTTTAGTAATTGGTATCAAGTTTGCTGTCGTGTGCCTGGCTCTGTGGTGTAGTGGACATGTACACGGTTACGTAGGGCAACCTGTCCTGAACATAACATTTCAAAACCTAACATTTCCTCTTCTCTCTACCCACTTGTCTTGCTGTCATTATTCTGCCCTATCGGTTCCAAATAAAGGCAAAAATTACCAACAAAAATATTCAACTTGGTCTCAAGTTCGATGTCAATAGGCTATAGTGTCTTTGATGTATCGACTCCAATAGGGTCAGTTCTTTGATGTATCGACTTGCATTTTACAACTTTTACTTGGCACACTCAGACTTGGACCACATTTTGTGAAAATTTTAGAAACAGCTTAATAGGAGTATGCAAAAGTGTTTTTCATAAAATTAAAATTGCAGAAAAAAACTTCAAAGTAAAATCAATGTCATTTCTTAAAGTTAAAAGGGATATTAGCAAAAACGTAAGTGCTAATTTGAACTAGTGGTGGCGCTAGAGAGTTTGAGACTAGTAAAATCACAGACTCATCTCTAATGATCATAAGAGTAAAAGTTAATGTGCAGCCAGTGATTTCCCTCAATCTTTGTGTAGTCTACGCTCTCTTACACACTTCTCCTTTGAGAAGAAGTAACTGAAATTTAGAGATGATTATTTTCTGAAGTGGAGCATCAGCTGGGGGATAAGAGCCACAGAGTGCTGTGTTTGCTCCAACAAATAGCCTACAAGTTGTTTATTTTCTGCCTAAGACCTGCTGTAATCACAAAGGCTTCCCCCAGTGTGATTCTCATTAGAATTCAGAGCCAAACAGCATCCTCTCCTCAATTTCCATCTCTCCATCTTCCTGTATGTAATCCTGCATCTATCCTCCTCTAAACCTCATCTTCTCTGTTTCAATATTCTGCTCCTGACACGATTGCTGTTTAAAGCAGTGTTCAAAGCTGGGCAAGGTTTGGGAGTTATGAATGATGTGAGTGTTTTCTGCTGCCGGTTCAAAAGCGTTTTTGACTGATCGGGGAGGTGAAAGATGTAGGTCATGCTCATAACAGTGCATGCATGATTTGTCTGTCAGGTTTTGCCACTGTAGAGGGACTGTGTACAGCATATTGGACAGCAATAATATTGCATAGCGCTACATAAGAATCACAAACAAAATAATTCTGCACTACATGTAATAGATGCTAATTCAGAGTTTAATTTGGCAAAAAGCCTAAAACGCTGGCGCAGCACTCAAACCCAATAAATGTCATTGAAATGACTCGACCGTGCCATAAAAATGCACTGGATTAATTCATTTTTGTGAAAATGCCACATAAAAAGTGACTATAAAGCACTAGATTAAAGTGATTTTTGCATCATAATGATTCTTTGTATATTACTCACATGCTGAATGTTATAAGCCATCAAGATGAACCTCTTGTCAGCAGAAACCTGGAATTTCATGGACTTCAAATCCTAAAACAAGAAGTGAGAAAAGGGGGATTATGCCATAAATGCCATATTGAACTATCAAACTGCATAATCTTATAGGATGGTTGGATTCGTAGGTGGATAGGTCGATTGGTAGGTGGATGGATGGGTTGGTTGGGTGAGTTGGTTAGTAAGTACCGTAGGTGGGTGGATGAGTCAATTGGTAGATGGATGGATGGGTTGGTTGTTACATGGATGGATAGGTTGGTTGTTACATGGATGGATGGGTTGGTTGTTACGTGGATGGATGGGTTGGGGGGTTGTTGCGTGGATGGATGGGTTGGGTGGGTGGATGGGTCGATTGGGTGGTCTCGTTGGTAGGTAGGTGGATGGATGGGTTGGTTGGTTGGTTGGTATGTGGGTGGATGGATTGGGTTGGTGGATGGGTCAATTGGTAGATGGATGGATGGGTTGGTTGTTAAGTGGGTGGATGGGTTGGGTGGGTGGATGGGTAAATTGGGTGGTCTCGTTGGTAGGTAGGTGGCAGGATGGGTCGGTTGGTATGTGCGTGGATAGATTAGGTGGGTGGATGGGTCAATTGGGTGTTCTTGGTAGGTAGATGGGTGGATGGGTCGATTGGTAGATGGATGGATGAGTTGGTTGGTAAATAGGTGGCTGGACGGGTTGGTTGGTAGGTGGATGAATGGATGGGTTGGTAGGCTGTAACGCAGATGTATGGGTTGGGTGGTTGGGTTGATCGGTAGGTGGATGGATGGATGTATGAATGGATGGATTGGGTGGGTGGATTTATAGGGTGGATGGATGGGTCGGTTGGTGGATGGATGGGTTGGTTGCTACATGGATGGATGGATGGGTTGGGTGGGTGGATGGGTCAATTGGGTGGTCTAGTTGGTAGGTAGCTGGGTGGATGGGTCGGTTGGTACGTAGATGGATGGGTTGGGTGGGTGGATGGGTTGATTGGGTGGTCTCGGTAGGTAGAAGGGTTGATGTGTTGGTACGTTGTAACATGGATGTATGGGTGGGGTCAGTGATTGGATTGGTAAATGGATGGATGGATAGACTGGGTGGATTTATAGGGTGGATGGATGGGTCGGTTTGTTAGTGGATGGATGGATGGATGGATGGATGAATGTTTTAACTTTAAACACTAACTGGAATTGTTTTAGTTCGTGGATGTCCACTCACATAAACATAGTGAATATCAGATAAAAGCATTGACTAAATTGATTTCAACAAAAAGACATGGAGGTCAAATCCCTCTCGCATGTTCTGGAATTGAGCAAGGCCTCTCACTGGGCTAACTTCACCATTTCTACGTCAGTGGTCAATGAATTAAATATTAATGACATGCGACATTAGCGGTTGACGTATGAAGGAAAGAAGAGCTGCCCGAGACTCTAGCACGGGGATCTGTGTCAGCAAAAATTCAACCTCAGAGACTCCAGCTTCTTAAACTGCACGGATGCCTTTCAAAAGGTTCAATGAAAACAAAGAATGTAATTTTTGGTGGAACTGTGTCAATAAGAAGCCGGATACGTTCTCATTTTAAAGAGCAACAAATATAAACAAAAATATGAGCAATTCCATTTTTAAATGTTTTAAAAGGAACACTGGATGGGGAAACACATGAACATGCAAAGATCCAGAATCAGCGGGAAACAAGGCTTTACCTCAGACACAACAGAGTTTAAAATCTGCTTAAATAATGTTTTAATAATTGAAAATAATTAACCACTGAGTAAAAGTTACTCTAGCAACATTACAGCTCAGCTTCTAAAATATTCACCTGGCTTTCCATCAAGTCTTTGATTTAATCTAGATGATCTATCCATGCACTTTTCCAAACACTGGCTCGCTCTTTAGAACTCCATAGAAAATGAACTTTACCTAATCTTTTTTTAACATAGCATCAGCAGAAGTTGTGCTGTGTGTATATTAACGAATGATTTTAGCCATTTACAGTGCTTAGCATGAGTACACCCCTTTTAAAAGTTTGAATTTAATCAGCAGCTCAATGAACAAAAGTACAACTTCCAAACCTTTCACAAGCCTACACTTATTTAACTCCATAACATCAAACTTTCATCAAAAAAATCTTCAGTTTTACTCAAATTGGTTGAAGCAAAAACGAATGAAAACTAATTTTATACAACCACTGTGATTTCTAAAGACACCAAGTCTTTGAAACATGGAATAAACAAGTTGCCGTCATGTCGTCTTGCTTTTGGAGGTGGGAGACTGCGTTCTTGGGGAATGCAGTCGCTCAAGGAAGTTCTGGGAGGGGATGATCTCGAACCACTTTGATGACAGGAATTTTAGAATTACCAAAACAACATTTCAGATGTTGTGTAATGAAACCGGTCCGTTAGTTAGTCCATTACTGGCAGTCCATCGCGCACCACTTCTGACAGAAAAGTAGGGATTACCATTGGGATTTATTCGGTAAATACATTTCCTCCAAGTTTATGCACTTTTTTTTTTATTGGATAAAACGTTTATCGGTATTTTCAACATTTATGCACATCTTGGCGTTTTCATCCATGGTTTTTATAATAAATATTCCAAAATGCTCACAAAACAGGTGGATGAAAACGCAGCTAAGGACATGCAGCTCCCCAAAACCAGCAGCCCCACATAATGACACTACCACCACCATGTTTCACTGTAGACATCCGGCATTTTTCTTTGAAATCCTCTGTTTTATAACCATTTGTTCAGTGATCTTTGCCTCATTATTCCAGAGTATAGAGACCCAGTAGTCTTCATCTTTTTCAGCATGGGCCCAAGCAAATTCTAGACGTGCTTTTGTGTGCATGGACTTCTTTTGTGGATGATATCCATGCAAGCCATGGTTCTGCCGTAAAGTGTCACAGGAAACAATCTCTCTAGTTTAGCTTTCAACTGCTTTAGTTAACTCCAGTGAACTTGCAGAGGATTTTCTTCATCAGAAGACGCTCATGAAGAGATGTTAATTTCCATGGACGGCATGGACGTCTCTGTAAGATGGTTGCCCTTCCATCTTTCTTACATTTTTGTATTACTTTGCTACAGTATTCTGACTGATGTATAGAGCTTTGCTGATTTTCTTGTAACACTCACAGATTTTGTGTAAAGAACTGATTACCGGTACTTTCTCAGATTTTTTTACATAAAAAGCTGAATTGCTTCAAATATGACGTGAATACTTATTTTAAAAAACACTGGTACACATTGACAGCACACAAATATAGCATAGAGCACTGTGATGCCATTGTCGAAATGCTTTTGAAGAGAATTATCCGCCAGCTCGCCGATGCTGCATAGAGGATTTGAAGCAATGACCCATATATGTTTGCCAGTGTCACCCAGCTGCCGCGTTCAAAGGGTACCCCTGCTGAAACAGTCTCTTTGAACGCACATGCTACGGGATCAACTGGGGAGAAGTGCAGTGAGTGGGAATAAAAGACAACACATTGACTGTGTTTGCCTCGGATGTGCTATTTGCGTATTCTCTTTGCTCATGTTAACTTTTGCTTTCTTCAAAGACATTCAGCTACCAGTCCATGCCCTGCCTCTATGGCCTGACCCATTTATCAGGTTCCATGTGAATGGAGATAATGGAGTTGTGTGTCTTGTCCTGCACAAAAGCCTCACGGGGGCTATAATTCTCCAGAGAGCTGCTCCATGACAGACGAAGTGTGTGCATTCATGGCATTTCTGTAAAAAAATCTACATACAAAAAATGTGCACGGATACACTCACCAGTGTGCTGTTGTCCAGTAGTGTAGTGGTTAGATTGGTGCTGAGATTGTGAATTAAAACGTGCCCTTCCTGGCTGCAGAGTGACACTTCGTGCTCTGTAAAACACCAAGAAATCAGTGATCAATAGCAGAGCTACACCTTGATCCTTGACCCAGTTACTCGACTGGAATTTATAGCTTAATCAATATTACACTCTGAAAATTAATATCATTACTTTATGACCAGCCAATAGTAATCTGCTTTACTGCTTATTATTTTACTTCAAAGTTTGTAGCTACATTCAGACTTTGTTTTTGTTAAAGGGGCTATACCAGGTGTCGGCCACCCACTGCTCTTTATTCCTGATTGCGACTCTGGAAAATAAATTATAAGTATGTAATTAGAGGGTAAACAGCGAAGCTGTGCAGACACCTATTGTGTTCGTTCAATTTCTTCTCCCTGGCATTATTATTCCTCTTCCGATTTCACCATTGAAGTCAATGGCAGCCGTATGAACAGCTCGCAAGAAAGTTATGAAACTTTGCACATTGATAGAGCTTTATGAGAAATCTGACCCAATCTGGACCCTCTAATTTAAACTTTATAGCGCCACCACTAGTTCCACATTGTGTATATGCTTTTGAACTGTATGATGTAGAGCAGGGGTGTCAAACTCATTTTCACAGAGGGCCACATTAGCATAATGGCTGTCCTCAAAGGGCCAGATGTAACTTATAAATGTAAAACAATGTAATCGAATGTAATGTAAAATAAATGTAACTACTCCTTAATGTTAAATAACTCATTATTTATAACTTATTCAAGTGACAATTCAGTTGCATGGAAACAATTGTATGCTTGTTGTTCTAATATAAATCCTTTTGATTTTTGTCAGCTCATGAAAATCCACATAACTCCATTAATGAAGGATCAAACTGTCCAAGTGAATAAAGAAAAATAGCATTTTTGTAATTTGTTTAGCGAAAAAAAAAAACCTCACAGACCGAAGATGATGCATATCGATCATCATCTTTTATCTCGTCATGTTTTAATCACCACGAGACATAATTAGCTCAATGAGGTGCAAAATAATTTCGTCACCATCATTGTCCCGGGTACCTACTCAGTCTGTGTATGAAAGATTGATTTCTAATGAACAAACCCAAGATACACTGTTCATACACTAACTTCCACTCACCATTTAGCCACATGGCGCATGGGTTGTGAACTCTGAACTCCTCGCTCTCAAGATTCTCAAGGGTAAGGCGTGACAACAGCAGGAGGTGAGACTCATCTAAAATACATCACACAAAACAGATAAAATAAATATATGGAATGGAATCCACTCATTTAAAACACACTGGGATATAAGTCAGTTTCTTTTTTTATCGCTTGACAGCATGGTTTCCATATTACTAGGAATTTCTTTCAGTCAACTAGAGTTAGTGAAGGCATAAACCATAGCATAAGTATGTGAAGTCAGAACAATTAAGCATTGTAAGGATGGGTTAAAAACAGAATTAAAACAGTATTAACCTGACCCTGATTCAGTAGAGTCTCCTAAACATTTTGAGACCACCTTTAGAAGTCTGTGACCATGATTGGCCAATCAGCAAGCCAGTAAACAAGACCTGGCCACTCGTTGAGAGAGAATGTCAATGTGGGTCCTCGTTTTTTAAGCTCCACACAGACTGACGAGTCATTTAGCCAATGAGATGAGCTTTCCAACGATATATGGTATCCCAAAGTTCTGTTTACAGATGCAGGATAACGTGACTGCAAAAGAGAGCAGATGCTTCCAGTCGGCCATCTTTGTGCACACCAGGTGAGCAGCTAAAACTTTGTTCAGAGAAAAAGACGTTGTTTTTCTGCTACTGTTAGTAACACAAAGGCATCTATGAAGACGTTTGATCGTTTTGAGGACATTTTAGAGGAGATTCAGATTGTTTTAATGAGTGGCATGCACAAATCACATTGTTTTACTTTTTTTTCATTTTGTGCATTCTCTTTAAAATATTAATTTATTGAGTAGTTTATCTAGTCGTATTGATTTGTATTTGGTTATCAATTTATTTTGGTATATCAATTTGTTCATTTGGTTACCAATAGCCAATTTGGTGCCATATGGTGCCTGCCTGGACATTGTCTTGAAAAAAATCACTCCAGAAAACGTGTTTAGCTCCATTTTGACAGATTTTGGTCATGTATTGGTCCAAACTTGTGACTTCTATTCAGTTTCATCAAAAAGTCCACCAGGGACTCAAGCATTCACTTATTTTAAACATTTATAAAAAATGAGACAAGGATAATTTCTACTACTTCTACAAAGTTTAAAAAAAAACTTTAGTTTTGTTTAAGGTATCAAGTGCCTTACGTTTTCCTGATAAACTAGAAAGGGTTACCTTTTCAATGACACCAAGGACATTAATTTAACCCATAAAATAAGAGAGTTACAGTCAGTTTATTTTGGCCTTTTTTGCAGACCTATGCTCAAAAAGAGGGGTTGAAAAAGCTATAAAAATTACAATTATTTGCAACACATACAAGCACCAAAGCTTAAGTGACGGAAAGTATTACTAGTAGGGAGTGCAACTGCAATATCCATTTGATTGGAACAGTATGAGCAGTACAAAGTAAAAACAAATACTTTTGAATGGAATTGGAGAAATATTTCTTCAGCCCCAATGGCTACTTTTGTTAAGATTGGCAGCCCTTTTGTAAATAAAGTGTGTTGAATTTCTCCAACTTAACCCTAGCTGGCCTTGCAACACACCAATGCCAACACCTAATTATTTTTTGATCACCAGTCAAATTATGCTCGAGCAAATATCCTCGTTTAAAGGATTACAGAAGTTTTTTGTTTATAACAAGAGAACAAAAGCAGACTTAGAAGAAGTCTTCCCATTTTAAATTATTGTACTTTGTTCTTTGTTCTGCATTGAAAAGTTCAATAGAGCTCCCTGACAAACTCTGTCATACCACTCTAGAAACTTTATTAGTCTCGTACATTGCACATTGTTTCTCTTCCTATTTTGCTTTATTGATCTTACCAGGTGTGAGGAGGAAAATGGCAAGGGTCACCACAGACATAACTCCCAGAATGACCACCATGGCGATGCAGATTCCCTTCCAGTTTCGAGGAGGTCCTCCTGTGCTGCCCAGCTCCTGCTCAAATATGAAACACAAGTCAACTTATTTGAGCCTTGTACATAATGTCACCACATGTTATGGATTAACAGTAATAAAGATAGTGATCCGTTCATTATGGACTCTCTTTTCATTAGTATTTTGGCTTGCCAAAATCTAAATATTGTGATCCGTCTTTTGCTTCGAACAAAAAAAGTTCTAAACGTATCTCCTCCAAGACTTTTTGTACTACAGCCTGCAAACTTTGACAAGACATTCAAATTGGTCTGACTCGAACGTGCTAAATCTAAAGGAATTCTGGGAAATCGCTGAGAAATTTTCCCTTGACTTAACATAGGGTCAAACATTTTAGCTCCAGCTGACCACACTTGTGGAGGTCAGCAATCTGTGCAAGAGCATACCAATTACTGAGCAAAAGTATTTGAATCCCAAGCTCTAGAAGGGGTTAAATGGCAACAAAAATGATCCCTAGCAACCAAACTATTTACCCCAGCAACCAAAATATCTGAAATCTATCTTAGCTTAGGTAAATGATGGAAATGTGGGTGTTAGTTCATGCTACTTACAGAGTCATAGGGGACATTAAGTCATATCACTGTCTCCCCCATAGCAACCACATTGTTTACCATAGCAACCATATTCACACTTCTTCGTCTCAGCTCAGGAAAATAATAAAGACATAGGAGTTGGTTTATGTTACTCATAATGGAATGATGAACATTACTTAACTCCACTTTACCATAGCAACAATTTGCCATATCTCCATCTCAGCTTTAGAAATTCATAGAGATTGGGGTTTGATTATTTTACTCATAGTGGAAGTGGCAACATAATATTATGTCAGTTTACATTATGAAATCAGATTTATTTCTAAGCTTCAGAAAATACTAGGAACATTGAAATTTAGCTCAAGAGATTTCTCCCTAGCACACACAGAATTCTTTATTCTTGGTCAATTATTCACTTGCAGGAATTTTGTTTTAAATTTACAGAGACTTGTCTAGCTCCTGTGGTGTGTGGACCATGAGCCAAAGAAATGCGCAATATTGAAGAGGAAACCATTATCTCAATGTCTTTACTGTCCCTCCCTGCTTTCTTTTTCTTGCATTGCACTGTACTGTCAGAAAAATCAATAATAAAGATGTTGCCAAACACATTTTTTTTAATTACTAAGGCTTGTGTAGACTATGAAAGCCCCCCCCCCTAAAACTTGAAATGACAAAATTTCAAAAATTGAGATATAAAAAAAATCTAATTTTTGAGATTAAAAGTCAAAATTTTGAGATACAAAAGTCTAAATCTTGAGAGAAAAAGGTTAGGGATATGGTTAGGGATAAGTTAGCTGACTTTTTATCTAAATATTTTTTACTTTTCTATCTAAAAATATTTTCTATCTAAATACAAAATTACTTTTTAAAATGTTGACTTTTTAAAAAAAGATTTTGACTTTAAATATAAAAAGTTTGACTTTTGCACCACAAAATTTTTAAGCCTGTTTTTTAAACTTGCGGGAATGGGTTTCAATAATAGATGAGAATTCTGAATAATAGAAACAAATTTTAGAACTTTTGCTACATTTTTATAGTTAAATTTCTAATGGATATGATAAGAATGATACAATGAAAACCAACCCAAATCAATTTTGTTTTTTTAATACACAAGCTTTTCTTAGTTAGAGATGTCATTGTTTTAAGTCCACAAGACTAAATGTTCATGTCAAAGATATTGAAAAAATTAAAACATTGACAACAAAAAAAATTGAAAGAAAATTAACATTGATTCAAAATAAACTTCATATTTAGGTGGCTCCATGATGGGTTCTGATTGGGTGAGAGTTGCCGTGATGTAATTACTGCACTTTTGAAGCTGCTCTTATGTGTGTGCGTGTGTGCGCGTGTGTGTGTGTTTGTGTGATATATAGAGCAAATTGAAAGACTTACGGAAAGGGTGTTCCCCAGAATGCCGTGTGCCGAATTATTCAATGAATAAGCTAATGTTAACCAGTTTAGCTGTTGGTGGTATATTTGTAGTGCTGTGATCTGATAAACTTTTCAGAAAAACATTTGGTTTTGTCTTTATTGGAACGATTTGGAATTCCGATTTTATTGAACATAGTTACATCTCATTTTGAGCCTTAAAGTTGGGCAGAGTTAAAGGTGCAGTTATTTGAGCGATAGGCACAGACTAGCGGTAAGTAGGCATCCCATTTCCTTCACTACGTTAATGTACAATAAAATAGGAACCAGCCGGGTAATAACTGGCGAAACACATCTTATACCAAATGCCTCCAATTCCATGGAGGTCCACAAATGCTCTCAAGGTCCTTGAGAAAGATCAAGACAAAAGTCACGGCAGTAACTTTTCTCCTCATCCAGTCGCGCACAGTCCCCCCACCACCGAGGGAGAATGTATTAGTGCTGCCTCATTTGCACCAGCTCAGTGCAGGGATTTTTCAAGTGAGATGTGTGTTTCAGTGCAGCAACCCTCCAGGGGAAAACGAAAGGACCTCACTGTGACAGAAATCGCAGTCATTTAGGGCAATCCTTCACAAACCCATCAAGAAAAGAATTCCTCATGTGAAAAATGAGAAGCTAATTGAGTCTCGTATTTCAGTCATATCTTAATGAATAGTGCCTCATTTCACATTTAACAGCTGGATATTGGCTAATACCAGAAAGTGTGTTAAGGATGTCATTTGCCTCGATGCGAGAGTCAAGGTAAAGAGATCTTACAGACACTTCAGAGACCTTCTTTTTCAGCTGCTCAATGTCATATGGGATGAGATGAGCCAGGTTTCTCCAGCGAAAGTGTTTTTAAGATGTGTTTTCAGCTATGTTTATCATGACAGCGAAAGCTGGGGTAAAAAACATAAGTGCTTTTTGGAACCGGGCAGTTGGGATGTTTACGAGACCATCAGGAACAATAAACAGCCACCGGAGGAAAACACTCTGGATGGAACACTATCCTTGATCCTCATTAATGTGTTTATAATGTTTGTGTATTCAGAAAGAGATGCAATGCCACCTCTTTTGTCCTTACTTTGGAGTGTTGAGGTGATTGAAGGACCTGTAAGAAGACCTCAGTTCTCTGGATATTTCAAATCTCATGATAAATGAAAGACTAGGACACCACTCTAAGGAAATATAAAATGACAATTCTAGCCAATCAGTGAGCTCGACAACTGACCAGTCAGCAATCAAAAGGATGTGAAGTCCTCAACCCACCAATCTAAATTTAGATCCACACAAATCTCTGGATGGTTTCTCAGCAGGGTGGTCTTCATCTGGGTCAAGGAAAAATGTATGCAATGATGCTCTCTGCCTAAAGATGGCGTTTGAGGTGCCACACGGGGAAACAGAAAAGAAGAAGACGACAAAGAACATAGGAAAAAATTATAGATGTTGAGTGGATTATACTGTTGGGTGGCTGATCACAGGGAGCTGTTTGTCAAAAATGTGGAGAAAAGAAAGGATTTGTGGGGCACTGTGTCTTTCCTGTTTTCTGTGCGAAGTCGCTATGAAAATGTGGGTTTAGCGACGACAATTGGCTCTTTTACGTTCTATGCACGTCTTCAAAAGAGCCAGCTTTCATTGGTCGTCCTCCTTGTGAAAAACTTTGGCGCTGGCACCACTCATTTGGTCAGATGTGTGAGCTCCCATGTCCCAAACTCGGATCCATCTGTAGAGGACTTTATGTCACGCTTTTCTTTCTGAACAAGAAAACCTCACCCAAATGGTCTGAAAAGGTACCACCAAATATACGGTTGAAAAGGCATAAAGCACACCAAGTCGAGCCGAGTTGAGCCGTGCCCTTCCAAAACAAGTTCTTCCAGTTCTATTAAAAGTGCCATATTATACCCCTTTAAAAGTATTTATAAAAAATAAATAGGCCCTCTACACTAGCACTGGTCGGTTTATAACTGTCTAAAAATGCAATATGAATCATAAAATCATCAACCTCATGTTTTTGCTTTGTTCCTCTTACATTTAGCCACGCCCCCTGGTGACCAAAACAAAAGGGATCTTTCCAAGATTTGGCTGATTGGCAGACCGTTTTTACGTTTACCCAAGAAGCGCAGACCAAGCCTTGTTACTTGAGCTGAGTGTCAGGCCTGTGCTTGTTGTTTCTGTTTTTCCTTTATTTCTCTGTTGCACCTAATCACTAGCTTAATCATCAACACCTGTGTCTAAACTCTTTACTTTTCTTCGCACCCTACGGTTCTCATTACTCTTCCCATTATACCGCTTAATTTCTCCTTTCCGCATGGTCAGACCTATATTTCATGCCTTCTGACTCTCCATGATCGCTTCCTGCCTTCTTGGATCTCCTGTACTCCTTGTGCTTCCCCTGGGTTCTTCATCTCTCCTGTGTACTACTTCTACAACTACACTGCTGCTTCTCACTGAAATAAACCTGTGAAAAGCCACAAATCCTCTCTTTTTCTCCACATTTTTCTCAAACAGCTGCCTGTGATGAGCCACCAACAGTATGAAGTGCTCGACATCCATGATTTTTTCTTTGATTTCTTCTCTGTCTTCTGTTTCCCATGTGGTACAGAGTGCATCTATTGTACCCACTTCAGGCAGGGAGCGTCATTGCATCAATATTTCCTCGAGCCACACGAAGATCACCCTGCTGAGAAGCAATTTGAAGATTCGCACAAATCTCAATTTGGATCGGTGTGTAGAGGCCTTAAGAAAGACATCTTTTGAGTGTTTACTCAAAAGATTACATTTGGTAAATCATGGCTTGAATGCAGCTGCTCGGGTGATGGAAACCATTCCAAAAGGTGAAATGAAAAAAATCATTATTATCTTTTAATAACTGAATATTTGTCAAAGAACTAATGCTTCTATAACTTAATGCGGCACATAATACCTATAATTGAAAATTTTGGAGATGATCTGGTCATGGGAGAACAATCATCCATCAGTTGTAGTATCGAAGTGATAGTAAAAATGCCAACGATTGGCAAAAGCATCAGGTATTTTCTGTGAACTAATTCTAATTAAAGTCTATGAGTTCTTCGATGCTGTTCATTGTTGTAAAACAAAAAGATAACTTCAAAAAGCTTCAGAGGTTGCCAGCATGGACTCTAGCCAGAGGCTCATTATTAATAGATCTTGCTGGTTGCTTCACACAATTAAAGCAGCTGCAGATAGTGTCTGATAGATCTAACAGCACAAATGCTGGAGAAAGAGGAGGATCACAGAGCAGGCGTCTAAGATCTATAGCACTTGTAAATTACAAATTCATCCGTGACATCAAGCCGATCTGTTTACAGGATATCCTTAAATAAATCACTTGTACCATTTACTCAAAAACTGGTAACTTACAGATTTCATTTCAGTAAGATCTTAGATAATAAAATCATTTAGATGGCAACCTACTGTTGCTCTTGATTTCAATGTGAAAAATGTTTTGATTAAAGCATGAATGAACTATTAATTAAATAAAATCTGGAGAACAAAACAACAGCATGAAGACAATCTTATCGTGTACACGTCAGACCCACTCAGACTCTTTCCGAGCTACAGTGGCTGTCACAACAACATAATTATTATCATTGGTTCCTTCAGCTGAGACCAAGACAGACACTGTTTTCATTTCATTCCCTCATTTTAAGCTGAAAGCCCAGTATTTTCATATTAAAGCATCATCAGCTCAGCTTCCTCTGTGAGGCTTGAAAGCATAGTAAACTTCTAATTCCAAAGACTGTTTGTCAAACAGAGGAACTCAGCCCCATGGACGAGAGTTTTTGACGAGTGTTGTACAATGGTATTTGAAAGAATGGAAAACTGTTCAAACCTTAAAGTTTTGTTGGCGAACTAGTAGAGAAACTAAATTTCTAGTATCAGGAGCTAATAAACAGCCAATGAAAACAGCATAAACCTAATTCCCAGTACTCAAATGTAAACAAAAAGATATCAAAGACCCAGTATTGAGAAAACCAAAATAACCAATCACAAGAGAAACTTATGATTGGTTTCCAAAGGAAACTAAAGATCAAAATCAAGAAAAGGCAAAGACGCAGTATTAATAAATTCAAAGCAAAGAGAAAATTAAGATCTATTGTTAAAAGCAACTAAATACCTCAATAAGAGAAAGGGAAACCCCAAAAGATCAGCAGATACTAGATTCTCGAGGAAAAAATAAGAAGAAAATAAAAAAAAAACCTAGTCCCAAACCAAGAGCCAATGTCAAAGAAACTAAATACCCAAATAAGAAAAGCAGAAGCTCCAATGGATACTAGATTCCCAAACCAAAAAAAGAGAAACCAAAGGCAATAGAAACCACCACTACCAAGATAATCCAACGTCCCAAACCAAGAGACACCAAAGACCCATTATTGAGGAAATCAAAAGCCTAAATCCAAGATAAATTACATTTTGTAAGATTTCATGTCACATGTGAATAACTATGTGAGCAAAACTATTTAGTCAGTGACATAAATCAGAGCTTTTATAAGAATGATGCACCATTTGTTTATGACACGTCATCTAACATAAACAGGGATTTAACCATATTTTAAGAGGTTGAGGTAAGTAAGAGAAATTGAGCAAAAATTGAGAAAACGAAAGAATCAATCCCAAGACAAATTGGACATCCAATACCAAAAAACCTAGAAAAAGAGATAATTAAGATCAAGAATAACGATATGGCTAAATTTTGTACGCAAAATTTGACGTTTCAAGCTAAAATAAAGATAGATCAAAAGTCTGAACCAAAAACAAATCAACAAAAAACTGAAATCAGGAGAATCCAAAGACTGCAAAACCAAATAAATCAAAGATTAGAACCAAAGACCCGATTCCAAGAGAAAACAAAGCTTTTTAGTTCCTTGTGAACACACTCAAAAGTTATAATAAAACTCCAGATCCCAAATAATTATAAAAGACTGTGTGAAAACAGAGCTAACAAATTGAGCCATGGAGAGAAAACCGACAGAGCCTGGCCTTCCAGAACCACGGCACTGGTGTCAAAGTGACACATTGTCAGCTGGCAGAGTCCCAAGCAGACAGATTTCTCATCGTATTCCACTCAAGCGCTCAGTTCACAGAGCAGCGCCTCTACAAAGCTATCAGTCACATACATTGTGGCACTCCTGCATTGCAGAAAGAAGAGTTCAGCGTGGGCGATAGTTTCATCGAGGATGCTTTCTAACTATCGGTAGAAAAGAAACCTATTTACAGCTGAAATAATGCTCATCATATTTGAAAAATCATACCATACCAGACCTCAGAAGAAATCAATAGCATTGGAAGTCAAGAGTTCCTGTGGGATGTAATTAAAATGAGAATGAATGTTGTCGGAATGTGTGTACTGTGTAGTTTCTGGAAGAGGCCAAACCTTTGATCCATTGGGATTGTTTGCTATGTCAACCACTATGGGTTTATCAATGAAAGGAGCCGATTGACCTTATTGACCATACAGCTTTTATCAAAACTAAGCAAGAAATTGCCCTTCTCTAGACAGGCAAAAGGGAAACGGCAAATGTTTTTGTATAGGTACTTCTGCAAAAGTCCATTTTCATCGTGAGAAAAGTATGAAAAACAACATTAAAATGTGGTAAGAAAAAAAAAGCTAGTTCAACTCTGTGTGGTGCAATATTTAGATGCTCACAATAAAAGCTGTAGCTCAGGGATGTCTTAAAATTTTAAATAATGAAAACACAAATTGGCAGTAGAGATCTGAAGCAGGCAATCAACCTTTTCAAAATCCTTCAATCTCTATATAGGGATACTTCAAAGCCTGAATACATATAACTGCATGCAGTGATCCGGGGCCAAGCAGCCACCAGAAAGAAAAAGAACACCGGCTGAAAAGGAACCATAATTTCAAGGTGACAAATAAAATCAATTAAACACAGTAAGATCTTGACTTTTTGAGTAAGATCCGGGCATACAGACATGCCACTTTTTGTAAAGATATGTCAATTAATTTACAAAAATCTGACTTTTTGATGAAATTGAAAAAGCCAACACTGGAAACACTGGTGGTTTTTGAAGTGTTTACAAAATTATAAATGATCCAACTCAGTATGATTCTTCTATTATTGTTTTTGTATATTCTCATCACTAGGGGGCACTATATTGAAACTGTGTGTGCAATTTTAGATTGTGTTTTTTAAAACATACACCACGTTTCATGTCAATATACTAAACGATTGCAAAAAATATTGCCTTGTAGATGGGCATTACTTTGTCGTTTTATTAATTATTCAAAAACCATTTCACAAATCAAAGTTTTTGGTCATAAGATACTCTGAAACAAATTTCGTGAAAATCGAATCAGCAATTCAAAATGGTAGTTCATTTGCACATTGGTATTGGTATGAGCCTGGGAATCATACGATTTTTGTCTAGACCATGTGGTTGCTGTCGTTTTGGGTTTTCATTCCCAATAAGGTGCCAGTTTAAGCTAGAATAGAATTCCAACAAAGCACCAGAGTTGGAGTCCTTCTGGAACCAATACAGCCCCAAATTAAAGTTCTGTGACTATCGCCAATGTCAAAATGTGAAATGGAGCAATAATTCATTAAATAAATATAAATCCACCATTTGTAATATTTAAAGAGTTTGATTAACTTATTGAAAGACCATTGTAACTAAATGTGAATCTACCTTGATAAAACTAGACTAAAACCTTTTATTTTTGGTGACTAAAACTAGACTGAAATGATTTGGATTTTCGTTGACTAAAAGGTGACTAAAACTATTACATTTTTAAATGACTAAAATCTGACTAAAACAAAGACTATAACTCAGATGTCTGAGTTGTCTGCTCCAGAGCTTATAAATAAGACTAATTCACAAAGAACTATCTCACTTCAATGATGGATGACACTCCAGTTGGAAAGCATTAAAACAATCAACATTGATTTATTTTCACTTTTCACTCCATAGGAGTACTCTGTGGGGGCTAAGTAATTCATTAAGAAGACTGATGGAAACCTCTGAACTTCACTTTGAGCTAAATCACAGCAACAAGGTGATGCATTTAGATGAGTACAACATGTGCAGTAATTTTTTGTAATCATATGGGTCATGTGACCCTCAAAACATATGACGGGCAATGAACATAGTCTTCCATGAATAGTTAGTGCAGGCATTTGAAATGGATATTGACTCAAACGATAGCCTTGTCTGAGGTAACTGATAAGAAATGAATAAATATAGGTAAACGCTTCCCCTAAATTGTGCCACTGGGTTTGTTATTCTCTCTGTATATTTATCCCTGATGGCTCTGAGAAACAACTTTTCTTCAATCCTTAAATTGACACATTAATGTAATAAATGATAATAAAACAGAATGAAACAAATGAGAAATACGTAATACGTACACAAATGTCAAACCTCACCTTGCAAGTGAGGCAAGGTGGTGAAGTGTCGAAGGAGGTAGAACTGTTTGTGTTTTTCATATCTTGGAATTTTTTTCGTATCTCGAAGCAACATATTTCCCAAGAGACCTTTCGTATTTTGGATTTTTCGGAACGTGAAGCATTTGCGTTGAAACACTTCAATACTGTACAATGATGGACAGATTCATGTCGCTCTAATGTACAGTACATGTTCACAATATTCTTCTCACAAATGGTGCCTGAACATTTTTAATCGCAAGTTCATTTAAAAGACATAGACATGATGTGGCATTCATAACGAACTTGCAGGTTCTACTTTTTTACAACAACCTATAAGTAATATTCATTCATCTTCTTTCCCGCTTGTTCCCTTTCGGGTTCACGAGGGTCTGCTGGGTCATGGGGGTCTCCAGATTACTACGGGCATTTTTGAAACCGAGAGCTACATCCTGGGTAGAGGGCTACCACTTTGAGACCCTCTTCTGAATTTGTTAATAAAAGAGGATATTCATCTCTGCAAAGACACTGATCATGTTATTTATTTCTCACACTGAATATCAACAATGTATTGACAAGGTAGTAAACAGATAAATATTTATTTAATGGGATTAGTCATGATGAGCTCTGTTGTTAACAAGCAGAACAGGATACATACAAAAACAAAAGGTAAACACAACTAAAAGACAAAACTAAAAAACAAAAAGTCATTCACAGATTTGACAAAAACTAAATATGGGATTAAATAACTTTCTCAGTGTCAGTATAACTCTATGTAGAGGACCAAATCCATCTCAGTAGAGTTGAAGTAACTCTTAGGATTTTACTATGTACAGCACCATGGAGCCATTTGTAATCCGACACATTTAAAAAAATAATTGTCTATGCCAACGTCTGCCATATATTATTTGTCACATACACGGTGACATGTTGTGAAATAAGACTCCTCTGGCCACAAACATGGACAAGGTGGCGACAGCCCAATGTTGAGGGGTAGAATTTAAGAAAGAAACAGAGAAATGGGTATACATTAGGTAGGGTCGCTCAAAAAGAGCCTAATCCGTACTGTCCTCCAGAGGGAAGTGTGGAGCAGGTTAAAAAAAAGCCGTTGCAATCAAGCACATATAGACATGATACAGGGAAGAAAAAACATTGCAGGAGGGGGTAGGGTCAGGTAAGGTGGTGGGACCACTGAAGTCAACAGCCAACATTTTCCTGCTGCCATTAACGCCGCTGTACTCATGGCCCGTTCAGATTACAGAAGCTTGCAGAGGTGTGTGTCCTTGAAGAGGGACACTGAGGAGAGAGGAAGGAATAAGGAGCATTTCGTTATCTCGCTCTCTCTGAGGAGTATTTTGAGGATATGAGGGAAAGCCAGATGAAAGAGAAGTTATTTTGGGTCAAAAGCTGTAAATTTCCAGATTTTTACTGTGCATCACCGGTCTCCATTTTATCCAACATCTGTTGCATAGCTGCCAGTCTCTCCCTGATGATATCCAGTTTGCTGGATGAGTTTCAACAAATTTAAGTCCAGGCAACATTTCATTCCAGCCGGTCAGCTTAGTGGGATTTTGAGCACTGACCGCCTTTGATAATCGCGGGTAGCAAAGAGTTCCACATGGATGGTCACCTAATCTATATTATTACACATTATTTAATACAAAAACATAGCGGTGCACCTTCAATCTGCATTAGCAAATAAACTAGACCAGCTGTACATTCATGATGACTCATTTCTGATGCAAGTTCAAGATAGTGGAGCCAAACATATGGTGAACCCCATATGCTCTGTTCCTGTGACTGTATCCAAACTGAAAACACTATTCCAAGACAGACTGCACACTGTAACCCCCCTATGTGCAATATTGTGACTTTTTGTTGTGCAGGATAACATAATATCACCTTAGGAATATGGAATTAACTACAGCTTACCAAATATATATTCAGAAAAAATTAACATTTGGAGACTTAAATGAAACTTTTACGAGTGCACAGTACAAACTAAATTACTGCACATGGGATGGAAGGAAAGAAGGCACATTATAAATACTACGTGTTAAACATAATATTATTTTAATGTTGTTGCTGTTGAGTTGCACTGTGTTGCAGAACAGGCTTATATTTCACTGTCATGGCAGGGGAGGTAGAGCGATGCATCCACAGACCTTTCATTAGTTTTATCCATCTACATGAGAGCTCTGTATGCTTTCGTTCACTTCTCAAGCAGCCCACAGGTCCCTGACTTCACAGAATACCCTGCACATAGAGTGCGACAGCTCACACTGAACCTGTCCACCTCATTCTTCCTATACAGAAAGTAATAAACTTCACTTGACAATATGCGTCAAGTGTGAAAACGAGCACATGGTTTATGATTTGAATTAAACTAAAATAATTATAATTATTTTAATACATCAAATATAGTCAATGTGAAACCAATTAAAACGGAGCTGAGCGAATTTCTATGTTCTCCATTTTCTGATTTTCCTCATCCCAGTCTGATTAAGCCATTATCCCCTCCATTCATTCCCTTTTTCTCTTTGCTCTGTCTGTTTTCTCTGCTTTTGCACATTGGACACTGTAGATCTTTTTCTCGATTTGATCTATTTTGACAGCAGGGAACATTGCAAACACTGCCTTATCTTTTTGGTAAAAATCCATTGTTTTAAAGGGCTTAAAAATCTCATATTTTGTTTTTAGTCATCCCAAATAACAGGCTGAAATCTTGAAATGCATGTTTATTTTTACCTTTTTCCCAATGCCTCTCAAGGTTTTGTACATAAATTTGTGTTTGTGATTTGTAGAAGTGTTTTTGATTTGCAATAGTGCACAAAGTTTATTTATATTGCAAATCAAAAACACAACTTTAAATATTTACAGCAGCTGTTTTTATTGGCAGTAGCCGTTTTTGAATGTCAGTAGTTGTTTTTGATTGTCAGTAGCCATTTTTGATTGTCAGTAGCCGTTTTTTACTTGCAGCAGTCGTTCTTTTATTGGCAGTAGACGTTTTTATTGGCAGTAGCTGTTTTTTTATTGGCAGTATCTGTTTTTTATTGGCAGTAGCCGTTCTTTTATTGGCAGTAGCTGTTTTTTTTATTGGCAGTATCTGTTTTTTATTGTCAGTAGCCGTTTTTTATTGGCAGTAGCTGTTTTTTTTATTGTCAGTAGCTGTTTTTTATTGGCAGTAGCTGTTTTTTTTATTGGCAGTAGCCGTTTTTTATTGGCAGCAGCTGTTTTTTTATTGGCGGTAGCCGTTTTTCATTGTCAGTAGCCATTTTATATTTGCAGCAGCAGTTCTTTTATTGGCAGTAGCCGTTTTTTTTATTGGCAGTAGCGTTTTTTATTGGCAGTAGCTGTTTTTTTTATTGGCAGTAGCAGTTTTTTATTGGCAGTAGCCGTTTTTTTTTATTGTCAGTAGCCGTTTTTTACTGGCAGTATCTGTTTTTGATTGGCAGTAGCCGTTTTTTATTGGCAGTAGCCATTTTTGATTGATAGTAGCTGTTTTTGATTGGCAGTACCCATTATTTTTGATTGGCAGTAGCTTTTTTTAATTGGCAATAGCTGTTTTTGATTGGCAGTAGCCGTTTTTTTTATTTGCAGTAGCCATTTTTGATTGGCAGTAGCCGTTATTTTTGATTGGCAGTAGCTTTTTTTGATTGGCAGTACCCGTTATTTTTGATTGGCAGTAGCTTTTTTTGATTGGCAGTACCCGTTATTTTTGATTGGCAGTAGCTTTTTTTGATTGGCTTTTTTTAGCTTTTTTTTATTTTTTATTTTTTTTTTATTATATTTATATTCTGTCTTTTGCACCTTGACAATCAGTGTGGACAGCAAAGTAAGAATTTCAATGTACAGGTAAACGTGCTTTCCTCACTGTATATACGACAATAAACACTTTGAATCCTTGATTGGCAGTAGCTGTTTTTGATTGGCAGTATCCGTTATTTTTGATTGGCAGTAGCTTTTTTTGATTGGCAGTTTTTTTTTATTTTTTTTTATTATATTTATATTCTGTCTTTTGCACCTTGACAATCAGGACAGCAAAGTAAGAATTTCAATGTACAGGTAAACGTGCTTTCCTCACTGTATATACGACAATAAACACTTTGAATCCTTGATTGGCAGTAGCTGTTTTTGATTGGCAGTATCCGTTATTTTTGATTGGCAGTAGCTTTTTTTGATTGGCAGTTTTTTTTTATTTTTTTTTATTATATTTATATTCTGTCTTTTGCACCTTGACAATCAGGACAGCAAAGTAAGAATTTCAATGTACAGGTAAACGTGCTTTCCTCACTGTATATACGACAATAAACACTTTGAATCCTTGATTGGCAGTAGCTGTTTTTGATTGGCAGTATCCGTTATTTTTGATTGGCAGTAGCTTTTTTTGATTGGCAGTTTTTTTTTATTTTTTTTTATTATATTTATATTCTGTCTTTTGCACCTTGACAATCAGTGTGGACAGCAAAGTAAGAATTTCAATGTACAGGTAAACGTGCTTTCCTCACTGTATATACGACAATAAACACTTTGAATCCTTGATTGGCAGTAGCTGTTTTTGATTGGCAGTATCCGTTATTTTTGATTGGCAGTAGCTTTTTTTGATTGGCAGTTTTTTTTTATTTTTTTTTATTATATTTATATTCTGTCTTTTGCACCTTGACAATCAGGACAGCAAAGTAAGAATTTCAATGTACAGGTAAACGTGCTTTCCTCACTGTATATACGACAATAAACACTTTGAATCCTTGATTGGCAGTAGCTGTTTTTGATTGGCAGTAGCCGTTTTTGATTGGCAATAGGTGTTTTTGATTGGCAGTAGGTGTTTTTGATAGGCAGTAGCCGTTATTTTTGATTGGCAGTAGCTGTCTTTGATTGGTAGTAGCCGTTTTTGATTGGCAGGAGCCGTTTATGGTTGTCGCTCACGCATTTGACAAAATCCCAAGGGTTTGCAAACTTTTTTTCATGGTTATTTAGAAAGTTTCTGTTGTCATTATGATTTCAAAAGAGTGCTTCACCCAACCACCAACCATGAGTACAGAAAACGCTTTCATATTTTCTAAAAAATAGCCAAGTAATCAGAAAAAAACAGAGCCAGCCACCAGTACTCTCAAGTACCATATCTCAAGGATTGATATATATATCAATCTCTGAGAGCTTCTGCCTTATTATGAGAAACTGAAATACAAATAGTTTGATGAAAACAAAGTGCTGCCATCAGTATAACGCTGGGTTTGATGGCGAATGCTCTCAGGCGTTACGGTGTAAGAAACCGTGTTTAATTGGCATCTGGTTGGATTTATTACAATAAGAAGACATTAAGCTTCCTCACAAAGATATTAGACACGGAATGCTTTATTAAGGATCATTCTGGCAAACAGAAAGGCCACTCAATCACGATCAGCCTAGGGGAAACTGTCAGGATGTGCTTTGAGTATCAGCCTTAAGCGGATAACACAAAGTCAGCACGAATCACGCTCTTCCTTTGACTGTAATGAGATGCATTGGTTTCACTGAAGATTTAGGGTATGAAATATTGCCATCAAGAAGCAAATCTCCATTTTGAATAAAGAGGTGATTCCAGAAACATCTGAGGAAATGTATCAAAGTCAGTCGCAACTTTCTAAAACTGCCAAAGCCTAAACGGTGATCAAACAAATCTCCAGCCAACGATGATTGTTTGATTCCAAAAGTGAAGACCTGCTCTGAATAAGAGATAAAAAAGAAAGGTTGTTAAGCTTCTCAAATCAATGACACATTGTAAGGCTTCATAATTAATGAGAGTCCTGCGTGGACTCCTTAAAGCCCAACAATTTCATCAGGGGATGCAGTAAACACTCAGTCTTTCTTCTAAGCAATAATGGGAAAAAACTGTATCATCAACTCATTTTTTTAAGATAAATAAAACAATGAAGAGGAATGCCTGAAAATATTTGAATGAGTTGGGACACCCCTACAAAGCTGTATTTTCAGCCAAATGCATCACTCAATGCATTTCAAAATAAATAAACTACATAAAATAAATTGTAATTATTCCCATTTTCTTATTTTTGTGATTTGTAGAACTCTACACCTCGACTAGAAGGAAACTAATAGAGTCCACATCACTCATCTCTTCATCTCCCTCCACTGGCTCCCGCTGCAGCCTGTGTCAAGTTTAAACATTGATGGTTGCATACAAAACAGTCACAGGGTCAGCACCATCCTACGTTTACAAGCTCTTGCAGTCCTAAATCCCCATCAGATGCCTGCATTCTTTAAATGAACAGCAACTGGTGGTTCAATTGTGGAGACTGCTGGTGGAAATCTCTTTTGGTTCTTTTAAAAACTGACAAAAAAAATCTTTTTTGTTGACAGCACTTCTAAAGCATCTTCTAAAACAGTTTTGCCAATTTGCCTCTAGACTTGCAACATTTAACCCAAGCGACTTTGTTTCAAATCTACCGACAGTAGTGGAAACCTGTCGATAATCTTATGAATAACTGACCATTTGTAACAAGTTGCTCATGTTTTTCTACTGATGTGTAAGTCATTTTGATAAAAGCATCTGCTAAATGGATAAATGTAAATAACCCCCAGATCAAATCAACTGTGTCTATATGGTGCTTTCATGCAGGTGCTTCTAAGCAGCTTCTCAGAAAGCGTTGCCGTTTGTAAACTGAATGTTTAGTTCTCATATGAATATGTAATGTGGGAGAGAACTAGCTGAGACTAGAACTAGCTTTTTAGTATACAAGAGTGTGGGGGAAGCTTTGTTGCACATTAACATTAAATCATGTATGTTACCCTGACTTCACATGCCTCAGATTGCTTTTCGAGCATGACTGAAAATGAGCCACGCTTACTGATTCAAACATTTCATTAGAAAACAAGGAAATATTCGGCTTTACCATTTTAAAAAAGCGATACTACCATTTGCCTTTTATATGGGCCAGTAATTAATTTATTAATTTATGAATAGATCACGAAATTCTCAGTTTTGATAAAATTGGTTGAAGCAAAAATTAATACAACCATGCAGCGAATACTACTAGTATGAGCGCTTGGTTTTTCTGGACAGTATCAAGTTTCCTAGACATACTAAACATCTATCTTTTTGAAGGTTTGACCTCTGTCGCTTCAGAATTACCCACAAGTGTTCGATTGGGTTCACATCAGGAGGCATTTGGCAATCACCTTCACCATTTTATCCTGCAGAAATGCAGCAGTAGCTTTAGATGTGTGTTTTGGATCATTATCGTGTTGGAAAAGTGCTCGACGACCAATCTTCTCCTTCAGTATTGAGTAAGAACATTGTTGAGTTTATCAATGAAATGCAGCTCTCCAACACCAGCAGCACTTATACGAGACGCTGCCACCACGTTTGACAGTAGGCACCAAGCAATTTTCTTTGAAACCCTCACGATGCCGTACTGTTTTAAAACCTTTAGTTACAAAAACATCGCTCCAGAGTTTAGAGTCCCAGTAGTCTTCATCTTTTTTAGCATGTTTAAATTCCTTTCTGCATTTTTAAGCTTTAGAAGAGGCTTCCTTTGTGGATGATACCCAAGCATGCCATTCCTTAGCAGTGTGCACCGTATGGTGACACAGGAAACGGTCATTCCAATTTTACGTTCTACTGCTTTAAGTAACTGCAGTGCATATGCATTACTGTTTACTTCGACTCTCCTGTGGATATGTTACTTCTGTGGAACCTTTCTTAAATTTTTGGATCAGTATCCAATTTTTGCTGCAGTATTTTGACTGATTTGTAACGCTTTCCGGATTGTCTTGTAGCTCTCCTATTATGTGCAAAGAAATGGAATCTTTTTTGTGGCATTTCTCTTCCACAGGGAGCCATTACTGACAACATGCAATATGAAGAGACTTTCTTTGTTAAGCTGCTAGACAGCTCTTAAATGAATCATTTGACTCACCTCTGGTTGAATGTGTGATCTTCTCCTAAGACTATAATTGGGGTATACTAATTTTTGCAATGTGGGTTTGAATGAATTTGTAACGAAAAATCACTTTTTTGTAAGTACAAATGAACAAATCTTGTTTGCAATCAATGATCCACATATGTGCAAGTATTTTGTAGAATAGAATCTCATAGAAAATGTTGAGTTTGAAAGGAAAATTAAGGTTTTCTGATAAATGTAGTGGGGTATACCTATTTATGCTGAGCACTGCTTCCAATTGCATGATGATATACCTCAATGGGGGATTTGATATATCATTCAGTTTAAACTGAAATGTAAACCATTTAGAACCAATTTATATGTTCTTGTATGGTGTGAGAGTATGTACTCCCTCACACTAATCTGCCAGCGTTTCAAATCAGTTCATCCTTCCAAGTCAATAGCTCTATACAAACATCGAACACATTTACAGGTTAACACGTTTGTATTGAGAAAAAAGTTGTAAAATGAACATTAAATTCTACTTCTGTCAGTCAGAGAGTCGCGGGAAGCACTGCAGTGGTAGCCTCTGCTGTAACGGACCGAAACACACGGATCTCCTCAAAAAGTACAACTAAAACCTGAGCTTAACCATTGTGAGCAACACCTGTCTAAAACCACGTGTCTTGTGTACTTAGTTTGGTGACTGAATGAGTTAAAACAAGCCGAGAAACAGTTTAGGACCAAGATTTGACAGCGGTTTGTAGGCTAAAACCTCGCACGTGCACGCGCTCCTTTGCTGCGGTTCTAGTTTCTCACAGATGTGGGGAAAAAAACGCAGCATCAAAACCATTTTATCCTGACTCTGGGTCTTTGCTCATGCAAAATGAGAAGCATGCCTTTTAGTTTCGTTTACCAGCTCTGTTGTCATATTCTGCTGTGTGGTGGCAATCATTTTGGCAGGATTCGGAAAGCTCCCAATCACTTGAAACGAAAGCCTTTGAGTTGCTGCTGCAAGTTGCTCCGCAGATTCACAGAAGCCACTGGAGGAGCCCTTGACACTCTCTCTCTCTCTCTCTCTCTCTCTCTCTCTCTCTCTCTCTCTCTCTCTCAGTGCAGATCCTCCATATGAATGGAATTGTTGGTAACAGTAAAAATTGTTACCAAATGCTGTTTACCAAAAGTCATTATGCTGAAATAAAAAAAAAAGATCTTGAACTGCGAAAGAAACATAATCTTTTGACATATAAGAGCAGATAATTCAATAATACTACTGTGAAGGATTCAAAATGTTTTATTACGAAACTGCCTTTATTATAGCCAATGAAGAATGACCTGAGTTAGATACATTCCACATGCGGATATTGGCCCTCCCCCGGTATTTTCACACCGCCGCTTTTACCGTTATGAGTCAACAATCAGACCTACAATCAGAGGCAATTCAGAAAACAAAGAGCAAGCCAGTGTTTGGAAAACATGTCTGTTTTTCGTCTTCATTAATGAAGGTTTGTTTTCAAAAGGGTCAGCTGGTGCTGGTTTTGTTCAAAAGTTGGTGATAAGCAGAGCTCTGAAAATCAACTGGAGGAAAATAGCGAAAATATCCTCTCAACTTTTCTAAAACATATATTTATTAATGAAATGTTTTGCCATTTAATTTCTTTAAGCAATAGTGTTTTAAGTCAAACAGTGTGTTGAATTATCTGAGTTGAGTGTGTTTCTCAAAGGTGTTTTCAGATGCACACAACATTGTTACTCTCTCTCTCTCTTCCTCAACCATGTTCTTGTCGCACATGCTCTTAAACGTTTAATTAACTGATCACTGTGTCCACTATAAAATAAAGCATGAGCTTACAAGGCATTTGATTAATGGTGTGGCTGAGAGAAGCCATCATATGGAAATATAGAGAAATCCCACTGTAATTCCAAAAGAAACAAATATCTGCTATAAATTGACCCCTGCTACGGCAAGCTCTTATAAAGCTACTTTCAAAAGAATTGAATACTTGCTTTCTTTCAAATTACCCATACAAATGTACATCTCATCTGTTTCCTTGTGCACTAATGTTTTCATATTACAAGAACATTGGATGAGGAAATTTAAGGAAGTAAATTGGATGCACATTTAAACCCGACATTTTTTTACATACACCTGATTCATGCCATAATTAAATAAGCACATGTTATAAAAACAAACACATAGTGCTAGATAAAATGCATTAAATAATATAAAACATAATGAGAATGGGATGAAGAATGGTTTTAAGTGGTCTGGTCTGTTTTAAATGTTTCCTCTATTTACGGTTTACTTAAAAAAATTACATATAAGGTTATTTTTGAAAGTGTGAAAAGGCTGGCTCTCTTGTGAAAATATATTTTCCAGTATTACTTGTTTTATTACAAAAAAGCACAGATTCCATTTCTCTACCTCCTGAGAACAGAGCACAAGATTGCGTGTGTGAGATCTGTGTAAGTACCGGTAATTCTCATTTCTCAGCCTAAAAAGTACAGATTGGGATTCAACTTGAGTATTTTTGAGTGTGATGTGAGCTTCAGCTGGGAAAAGACAGAAATCAATGTTCCATTAGGCACTTTAAAGTCACCAAAAGTTGCCAAGACTTCAGAAAAAGCTAGATTTGAAAAGGCGCTAGATGCAAGTCGCAAAAATAGTAACACTGAGAGACAGCTGGGGGGGATTAAACCTGACTTGAACCTGGCCAATCTCAGTTTATCCCAACTGCAAAGCCAGCTACAGTCCTACTCACTTGTTGTTATAAAGAAGGGTTCAATATGTTTGGTAAAAATTGCAATGTATCTATGCCATTGAACATCCATGCACAGTAAAAAACAAACAAACAAACAAACAAACAAAAAAATTAGACACATTCCCCTTTAAACTAGACAGAATGATTGTTTAAATCAGAACACAGTAAAGTACAAATATTGTGTTGGGCCAACTAAAAATAAAACAAGGTGTAAATTATGAATAATACAATTTTGTAATCATAGGTTTTAATCATAGTTTTTTAAATGTGAAAATATGATGAATGTCGGATGTATTCATTAAACAAATGAAAACACTCCTGTGGGAACTATGTGGTTTATAATTGGTAGCTGATTTAAGATGATTAGCTGTTCAAGATGGTTAAATAAGTACATCAGTTTAATCCAGTTTTTCGCAGCTTAAATTACTAACTAGCATAAGTGAAACACAGTTTTTTCACTCATTAAATAAATAAAAACTAATAAAAACGTGTAGATTTTTTTTATTTACAGTGTGTAATATCATATTATATTCTTTATTTTTTAAATAATTATTTAGTATAAATGTTCAAAAAGTTTAGACTTGTGCATGGCAGAACAGAAGTTTACGTACGCGCTTTGTACGTACTACGTGAAAACAAGACGTCATCACGCACGGATGGCGATGATTGGCTAGCGGGTAAATTTGAAACGCAACTCTATCGAAGGCAACGTTAGCAACACATCCGGATACAGCTTGTTGGAAAACCTGTGTGGTGTTTTTCCTCCCTTGAGCTATTATCCTTTCATGGTATAATTACATCGGGTAGAAGCCTGGGTATCTACGGAAATTCGTAAGTTTTATAAGTTGACGTATTCTCCGTTTTATTATTTACAACAGAGCGGTTGTTTATAATGTTTTTGTTCCTATGACTAATCGTTTTCATGTAACGTTAGCGTGCCAATGTTAGCGTAACTTAATGTTTAATTGTTGGGCAAAATCTCTTTTATCTACAATTTTAGCCCACAATTTCACCCCCAATTTTTTTTACATCTTGCTTAGGCACCATTAAAAAGTATATAAGTTTGTGTAACACTTTTTTGCATAAGTTTTGTGCTCATCGTAAACACAATACTGTGCTTGTTAAGGGTATCAAATGTGTTCCCGAATCAATAATAACAGAGACACCACTACTATTTTGCAGATCAAGAAAAGATGGAGACTGCTGTGATGAACCTTCATGGCATTTTTGAAAGTCTGCGAACACAAGTTGATTCTCTCAATGATGGCATAGAGCCTCGTAAGTACAAGCCATGCTTTGAGTCATGTTTGTAAAGTGTTAGACCCTCACATCTCTCGCTTATCGATGTTCATTTTACCTCAGAGTTCATTCAGCTAGCCCTGAACTTTGAGAACTCCCGACGTAAATGGCTGAGACTTGAACAGGAGCTGAATTCTTGCAAAGAGGTGCTTACCAAGGCTGAGACAGAGCGAGGAGCTTTGGAAGTGAAGCTCAAACACGCTCGCAACCAAGTTGATGTGGAAATCCGGAGAAGACAGAAGGCTGAAGCTGACTGTACAAAACTAGTATGTTGTTGTTGTGTCATTTTGAATTGGGTGTAGCCCTGTTTGGACTGAGACTTAATCCAAGTTGTTCTTCTGCAGGATCGTCAGATCCAGCTCATCCGTGAGCTCCTGGTGTCTGAAGGTTCCAGTACCAGCATCCAGTTAAATGAAGAGCAACGCTCAGCTTTGGCTTTTCTGAACGCTCGTTCTCAGAATGCAGCAAACTTGAATACAAGCCGTCGGTAAGAGAGATGACGTTTACGTATGTTTTCCGGTGTACCTTTTAAATTCCAACACCTTTAACCTTATTATTCTTAGGTTAGCTTCAGTACATCAAATCTCCCTGAAGTTTTAAATATTGCAATTACTCAAATCTTGGTCCAATTACTCCTCTTTGGGATGTTTCATTCATTTATTTTCCCAACATGCTTATTCGCTTTCGGGGTCACAGGTTTCTGCGGGTGCCTATCCTCACCTTACATCAATCGCAGCGCAACATTTACACCAAAAGAGAATTTTGATTATTCAGTTGATTTAACTGCATGTTTTTGGGTTGTTGATTGTCTGTGAAACCGGATTACCCATAGGAAACCCATAGAAGCAAGGGAAGAACATGCAAACTCCAGCCAGCCTTGAACCGACAACATTCTAACTGGAAGGCCACAGTGCTACCTACTTTGAGATGTTCTCACTCAAAAATTTATACACTGAATAACACATTTAAACAAAAAACATTTGGTTTCCTCCAAAATGCAAGAGCCTTCAGCTCTGGAATACCAGATGTCAGAGACTCTACTGGTCAAGAGTCTGAAGAGCAGTGTTTGGTGCTGGCTTTCATACCATGATCTACATCATATGTTCTTTGAGTTTTTGAATCCACCCAAAAAAAGTCCCAGTTGGAGTCATGAACTCATTGCAAACTCTTGTAACGTCTTGAAAGTCCATTCAGGGTCAACTGGCAGCAGTAGACATTTAGATGAGTTATGGCCGCTGGTTACCTCTCTGTAATCTCCAACGTCCATCAAGTTCTTACTCCTCCCATCATGGGTTGTCCAATAAGTATATATGGTTGTAAGGTCTTCTACATCTCTATGTGTTACTGCAGGTCACACCATTGATATGTAACTTAAATCAGTTTAATTTTGTGATTTAATGCTTTATTAATCTCCAGATATCTTAAGTTACAGGGCTCTAGAGTGTGACCAATTTGGTCGCATATGCGACCTAATTTCTCAATGGTGCGACTAAAA
>SRMA01026194.1:0-101702 GCA_007224835.1 Danionella cerebrum | reverse complement strand
GAGATAGAGAGAGAGAGGAGAGAGAGATGGAGGAGAAAGAAAGAGAGAGAGCGAGAGAGAGAGAGGAGAAAGAGAGAGATAGAGAGGAGAAAGATAGAGAGATAGAGGAGAAAGAGAGAGAGAGAGAGAGAGAGAGAGAGAGAGAGAGAGAGAGAGAGAGAGAGAGAGAGAGAGAGAGAGCGAGCGCTAGAAACAAGCGTATGCTTTTTGTTCTAATATAAATCCTTTTGAAATAACTCCATTAATAAAGGATCAAACTGTCCAAGATTGTGAAACTGTCCAAGTGAATGCTTAGTGGAAATAAAACCCTCAAAGACTGAAGACGATGCTTATCGATCATCATCTTATCGTCAGGCTCAAAAAACATTCACAACATGAAATGTATTTTAGCGTGAGAAAACGGGTTTGTAGCGTGAGAGATCACTCAAGTGCAAGAGACTTACGTTGTGAGACACAGCAGTTGATCTCTGTAGTTTCGCTCGTGACGTAAGTATGGATGCGGATGCCAAAGGCATTGTGGGAAATGTAGTTTTTCCCCACGTTTTCGTTACGTCCGCGCAATGGCAGAGATGGGCGATGACGTCAGCGCGCAGCGCTTGGTAAACAAATATGGCCTCGGCTTCGGCCTAGCTCCGGAGCTCTTACACCTCTCATACGGCCGTTACCGGACTTCGCGGCGGTTTGCATTCGCTTCATAAGACGCACCAACTTTTCCCCCTCAGTTTTGGGGAAGAAAAAGTGCGTCTTATGAGCCGAAAAATACGGTAATCATTTACAAGTCAATATTGTCTATGGACAGTGATTTTAAAAAAAATAAATAGAGAACTAAAAAAAGTGAACTTGTGAAAATGCGGTGTTAAATGTGATGCAGTTGAAAATTTGGGTGCACCTAACTTTTGTGCTGGTGCACCTAAGAAAAAAATTTAGGCGCACCAGTGCAAAAAGTTAGTCTAGAGCCCTGAGTTATGTAAACCATTTAAGGAGAATTGCAAATACTTGAGGTTATGGAATACGTTTTCATACAAAAGGTTGTTCTTTGGTTGGGTTTGCACAATTTATGGAAACTACATTTAAAATACTGGTAGGTTTTTCTGGTAAGAAAATACCAAAATTTGCTGGTAGGTTATTCTGTCGCATGTAATTCCAGACACTCAATGTGAGATCACGGGTCCTTGGGGGGGCTTTGTCATTCCTTCTAATACTACTTGTTCTTCTTTACACTAAGGAAGATGGTACTTAGTCATTTGCAGAATACATTTGGAGCAAATCATGCACGTCTCTGATGGTATTGCTCGATGGATAAGTTTCTGTGTGTACTTCTCAGCATTGAGAACACCATTAATCCTGAAAAATCGCCATTTCCCTTTGCTGAAGTGCCGCCCCAATTCTCAACTCATCATTCTAATGCTCTCTAGTCATTCAACAAACAAACCAGATTCTGTAAGGCTACGTATTTCAAATTTTGGGTAATCCGTCCAGAGCACCTGGTGCTATTTTTTTTTTGCACCGAATTCTGTATGTTTCTGTGCATAATGGAGTCTATTGGTCTTGTTCTAGTTGATTGCTCTTTCAAGGGTATGATGTTTCTTGTGTCTGCTGCACAAGTTTCCTTAGCCGACCACTGTGTCTATAATTTCCTTGTGCTTCTTCTAGAGATTTTGGTTTTTCTTCTGTTCACTCGTCTTAAGTTATAACCATAAACAATCATTGTTTATACTTCTGTAAGCATTCTTTGTTTAATGCATATTTTTAACCTGCAAAAAATTTGCGTTACCCTCCTTGATATCCTCTCTTTCAGACTGACCAGGATTGATGAATCCAATTCTATTTTGTCAGACATCAGTTATGACAAAACTGATGATTCGTTGGTGTGTAATTTCATTGATTTAAAATAAACATATATTCCATTTACACTTTTTCCCAAGCATTTTTAAAGTATCTGCATCTTTTTTTGCAATTACCTTGAAGGACTGGGACTCTTCTGCCATCAGGACAGTTCGCCTCAAGAAACGGCAGAAGAGGGTGAGATTATCAAAATGTCCACAATTGTTTTAACTACTTTGAAATGTGAGGCAATGTCTTAAATTTTACATTTTTCCACTACAGCGTTCCTCCAGACAACACACTGAAGGCCCCCCTGCTGCTGCCAAGCGATCCCGTTCCACTGGTCGTACTTCAGAGAAAGTAAGCTGTTTTTGAGAACATGAATGCAGGTTTACCGTTGGGGAAGTTAATTATTACGTATAAAATATTTTCAACAGTTATGCATTCACATTTTTTTTAAAGTTAGTCAGTGATTGACTGATTAATTTGCCGGCCTAATATATCTGTTGATTAAGGAACATTTGTGTATAAAATTGTTGTCTTAACGTGAAAATTTTCCTGATGTAATTCATACACATTTCTGGCACCAAAAGCTGCCCCTCCCCCCTGAACTTCAGATGTTTTCCCCCAGTCTCTGCGATCCTTCCTACTCTGCTGCTGAAGCCTCTTTATACACCTAACTTCTTAAGAAAAAGAAACTGTGCCTGGCCTCATGGTGTAGTACAGTGATGCCCATCCCATGGACGGATTTAATGCAGGAAATTCTGTTTTACGTACTTGTTCTCGCATTTTCAGTGTGCTGTGTTTTGCGATAAATTTATTTTTCAAGGAAAACTCCTGGTATTTTTTTTCCCTAAGACATCTGTTTCTTAGGGATGCAATGGTACATAAAGCTCACAGTTTGTACTATGGTTTAGCAAATTTACATTTTTTTTTTTTACATCATTCTTTATATGGATGACATGAACAGATAGATAATGGCCGTTCCAAAAATTCACTTAATTTTGCTAAATCAAACATCGAGTCACACCTACAAAACATTTTCACCTTAAACATGAGCTTCTTCAGCAGCGATCGGATTAGAGCAGGAAGAGAGGGATTTAAATCAGGCAAAAGCTACAGGCACCTAAGGGTCCTGAAAGCAGGAACACCTGTCTGAAGATGGCGCAGAGGAGCGCTTGTGTTTTATGTGTTTCCTTTTGCATAATTACATCTGATAAAACATTGAAACATTTGTTAACCATTCTATTTCCATCTTTGTTGTATTCGTCAGCAAAGCCAGCCACTCCATTTTTCAAGTAAAACACGAGAAGTCCTGTCCTCCACTAACTTTAGTGCTCACTGATTGGATATTTACACAAAGGAGCAGTTCATTGATTGTATATTTGCTCGAGGATATGTGTCTTTTTACCTGACATCTGGCTTTTCACATGTATAAACTAATAGTAATGCATACCAGAGTTTTTCAAATGAGAAACCAAAGGAAAAAAACACGCTTTACAAGCGCGTACCGAGCTGAGGAGGGTGTACCGAAACCATTTGGTACAAAACAGAGTATTGTGGCATCCCTATTTCTTGCTTGTTTTGCTAGCTGATGGGTCCAAACTAAGCTAAAATGTTTTTTTTTAAAGATTGTTCAGGCTCATAAATAAAATGTGCAATGCCAACTGATGAAGAGGCTGGTCTCACCACAAACTAACCGCTCTAGAGTTTGAATTCGTACTGAGACCACCTCCTCGATCAGGTCTCGGACTCTTGCTGTTTCAGTCCACTTTTCGTCCAATTTAAAGGTTTTTTTTTTTTTTATTTACACCGTTGGGTCAGATATGAATTCTTCCACAGCAAGGAAGAATTCAATAAAACAATTTCCCTTTATCATCAGCAGTTTGTGTAGATTTTTGGCAATTTCACACTATAAGATAAAGCTGTTGTGTTTCTGCTAAGACTCACGTAAATGCTTTCCATTTTTTTGGTATCATTTGTCATTTATCCAACACATTTTCAGATTTTGTTTGTTCTGATATTTGCTTTTCCAACAAAGTTTTGGAAAGCATCATTGAAACCTTCATAACCATAGGTTCTAATTAATGAGTTGGATGAACAACCCAAATTCTATAAACCTAGGGGAAACATGACATTGCATTATAGTTTAATGTAATGCAAACTAATTAAATGAATGTCAAAAATAGCTTTGAAAAGTTTTAAAATGTGTTTTTTTTTTTAAGTTGGTTCCAGGCTGTAAATTTTAGTTTTTCTTGTAAAGTTTTGTATTAAAGCACAGGTCTGTAAAAAAAACAACGCCACAAGGCTACGGCAAAGACTAATTTTGGATTAGGTTCTCTCAAAGAAAGTCCTTTGAGTAAAACATAGTCAATTAATTCAGGTCACATTTTCTCAGGGTAACGAGTCTTTGGTGGCCAAGACCACGGTCACGGTGCCAACTGATGGTGGACCCATTGAGGCTGTCACCACTGTGGAGGCTGTGCCTTACTGGACCAGAAGCCGTCGAAAGACTGGTACGCTCACTTAGCTTAATTTGTTCTTGGTGGGCATGCCGAAAATGTTTACATGAGTCATTGTGATTTTGTTATTGAATGAATGGTGATGTAATGTCTAATGCGTTGAAATATTTTTTATAGTATATGTTCAAATACTAACATTTGTGAGGTTTTATTATGTAAATCTTTTATTTTTACTTGTTTAGATTTTGTTTCAAGTAAAGAACAGAACTGTTGAGTGTATACTTCTATTTCTCTCTTGATTACTCTCAAATCATTGCGTTTCTGTTTAAGTATTCTGCTGTAGTGAGCAGTGCTCCTCTCCATTTTATTCCTCAGCTGCTCTTGAGTGGGACACTGTTGACACAGACTCTGTTCAGTCTATGGATGTGTTCAAGCAGCCCAGTCAACCCTATGGCCAGAGCAAGGGAGAGCCCAGCACTCCCCAGGGAAACCCAGGGCTTCGTCTGCATGAGTTTGTCTCCAAAACGGTACAATGCACTGGTCCAATAAAAAAAAAAAGCTGCAAAGATTGATTTTTTTTTTCCAGGCTTAATTCTTCTCTCACTGAAGGGTCTGGTATTTGAATACTGTACAAAATGGTAGCCATTCCTCAGCGCTACTTAAAGTAGCGTAAAGTGTAGTTTGATTGAGGCATGAGTTCTCAAATGAGGCTGTAACTTTGAGGAACTTATTCTGAAACCTTACACGGTCTGTAAAGTAATGCAACTTTAAACATAATCTCTGCATGCACAGGGTGCCCGAAATTATTTAAAATCCCTGGAATTAATAATATTTATAGGGTTTGACTTTTGAAATAATTACTTCAAATTTTTTGAAATTGCAGAAAAAAAGTTATTAAACTATGGTGTCTTCTTAGATTTGATGACATTTACTGTGTTAGAAGAGCAACAGATACAGAATGTTCTTTTCCTTTCGGCTGTTCCCAGTTTAGGGTTCGCCACTGCGAATCACCTGTTTCCACCTAACTCTGTCCATCCTCATCACTCCTAAACTGAACCTCAACATCCTCATCTCTGCCTCCTGTCTCTTCTTCACTGCTACAGTCTCTAACCCATACATCATAGCTGCTCTCACTACTGTTCTCTACACCTTTCCTTTGATTCTTGCTGACACTCTTCTGTCACACAACACCCCTGACACTTTTCTCCACCCACTCCAACCTGCCTGCACTCGTCTCTTCACCTCTTTTCCACACTCCCCGTCGCACTGGACTGTTGACCCAAATACCTAAACTCCTGCACCTTCTTGACCTCAGCCCCCTGTACTTTCCTCTCTCTCGTTCAAACACGTATTCTGTCTTACTACGACTGACTTTCAATCCTCATCTTTCTAGAGCTGACCTCCAACTTTCTAGGTGTTCCTCCACCTGCTCTCTGCTCTCACTACAGACCACAATGTCATATGCAAACACCATTGCCTTAATTCTGTCAAACTTTTACTAATTATGGTTGCTTGATGAAACATTTTTGTTGAAAATTATAAAATGTCACGGTTTGATGTCTGCTTTGCTCTTTCACTTTTGGTAAGGTTGGCACAAGCTTGAAATGTTTCAAATATACCAACTTTTTCCTGTAGTTCTTTGCCTGTCGCAAGCTGATTTGGAGAATTGCAAATCTTTTAGGTTACGGAACACTTTGCAAAGCAGCAAAAACATGATGGCTAAAGATTCCTGTAGTGGTGACTTGTTTAAACAACATGTCTCACATTTATCTCAAACTGGAAGTTTATCTAAGTTGGAGCGCACCCACTGCAGGGATTTTCAGAAATCGATGACAGGAGCTCCATCTGGAAAAAAGCTGACCCCTTAAACATGCGGTTAATGTCTTTGTGGTTCTTTGTTAGGTGATTAAGCCAGAGTCTTGTGTGCCGTGTGGAAAGAGGATAAAATTTGGGAAGATCTCTCTCAAGTGCAAGGACTGCCGTGTGGTAGCCCACCCTGAGTGCCGTGAACGCTGCCCACTACCTTGCATTCCATCCATGATTGGAACTCCTGTGAAAAGTGGAGAGGTCCCACATCTCTTTTTTTTTTTTTTTTTTTTTTAAGTCTTTGTAATAGATCATTGTTGTTGTGTTGGACATTTTGAACCTGATATACGGGTTACTTTTGTGTGACTGGATAGGGCACCCTAGCCAGCTTTGTGTCCAGCACTTCACCCATGATTCCTTCACTGGTGGTTCACTGTGTTAATGAGATTGAGCAGAGAGGCCTGCGTGAAGTAAGTACAAGGATATCGATGTGAGTTGAGGTTGGTTCACTAGCCAAATGTTAAATGCCAATCACTCCCTCAGACTGGTCTGTACCGGGTGTCTGGATCTGATCGAGTGGTCAAGGATCTGAAGGAGAAGTTTCTGCGTGGGAAGACCGTTCCTTTGCTTAGCAAAGTAGAAGACATCAACGCCATCACTGGGCTCCTCAAGGATTTCCTAAGGAACCTCAAAGAGCCCCTGCTAACGTTCCGCTTGAACCGTCCCTTCATGGATGCTGCTGGTAAGTGGGGGGTTGGCTTTCTATTAGTTTCTTATTTTACTTATAAAAAAGTAAAAGCTTTCTTTGTTGTTCTTGCACAAAACTGTTTATGAAATCTTATTTTTAATCCTTATTTTTTTTTAGGAATACATTTATTTGATTCACATTTAATACTGTTTTCTACTTTTTATTCTCACTATTATATCAAGTCAAACTGAACTGCTATGTGCTGATGGGATCCTTTATTCTATAGAGCTGTCAGATGATGACAACAGCATTGCTTTGATGTACCAGAACATCAGTGATCTTCCACAGCCCAACAGGGACACTCTGGCCTTCCTCATCATCCATTTGCAAAGGTACATTACAAAATTTAAACTTTTTGTGTAAAAAAAAAATATATATATATCATTGCATGGGTATTCAAATTAACATTAATCAAATTAGAAAAAAAAATTAAATTGTTTACTGAAATAAACAAAAGGCATTTTTAAAAAGGGGGACAAGTGTGTTTAGAACAAACAGTAACTGTCTTGTGTGTTTTCAAAACTGAAATTATGGATTAATTGCTCCTCCTTTTCATTTTTGTCAACTTTATGACATGCTTTTTATTGAAATAGAACAATCCATAGTTCTAGCATTTATGTGAGCACTTGGCACTCTTGCTATCTATCTCTTTTTGCAAATGTGTTCTCACTGCGACATCAAGCAAAATGGCTAAAGTTGGAAGAAAGCAGCAGAGCCCTGTGTGGGATTTACTATGAATGACAGCGAGACGAACAAAAGGAAGTGCATTGTGCTGCAGACAGGCCACAACATATGATGAACAGATTTAAAAATTCTACAAACCTTATTTATCCAAGTACAGGGCATCTTACAAAGGAAGGTCTTTTAGTAGCTTCCTGACGTGGAACACCATTTTCCATTTGATACCCTCTCTGTACTAGTCCCAACTCTATTTTGACTCGTTGTAAGGTTAATAATGTACATCAGAAACATCAACAATCCTTTAACATCTCGTTATAATCCGCCTTTAAAAGACGTCTATAAAATTGAAGATGTTCTTATCAGCTTTTTTGTCATTTGATTGTTCTGAACATCTTTGGAATGCACCAGATAAATCATAGTAGACTAATCCATTGATTAATTCTTTTCTTTTTGTTAATCAAAGAACCAGAAGAATCAAAGAACCATGAAGAATAATTTCCACAAAACATGTTTTGAAAAACCAATAACGGTACCATTATTTACTCTTTCCACAACTCTGAGCTCAGGATCTGACCAATCAGTCCATATATAACTAAAAATAAGTATTATTATAATTAGGGGTGTAACGGTACGCTAAAATCGTATTCGGTTCGGTACAGTGTCTTGGAGAGCTCGGTTCGGTTAATTTGGTTCGGTACAAAACAAGAGCTTAAAATCTTTATTTTGAAAAGCTGCCAATACACAATAGAATTCTTGCATACAATATATAAAAGTGACACATTTGGGTGATATTTTAAATAAATTGCACTCTTTATAAAGAAATGCAATTTTTAAAATAAAACATTAAATACTGCAACTAGTTAGGACCTGAAAACTTTTAACACTAGCAACAGCTTCAGCTTATATATCAACAAAACTAACTATTCAAGTTTTAAGTTTTTTGGCTAAAAAGATTAACCTATCAACATTTTCTGAAGAGAGCACAGATCTGGTTGCAGTGACAATATCTCCAGCAGTAGAAAATGTTAGATGTGTTGCCTGCCCAATCTCCGTGGAACAATGTCGGCATACAACTTTACATTTATCCACTCGTCTATCCCCGTTATGTATTTTAACAGAGAAGCCAAAGTGTTCTCAAACAGGAGACCGTATTGAGGTGGGAGGGTCTTCAAGCTCTGGCCTCTCTTTCGCTGTTGCCATTACTCGTGCAGCTCTACTGTGCTTCACTCAATAGCGTCCGTGCGGAAACTCGCCTAGGAACATTGTTCCGTTGCGCTTAATATCGCGCTAATAATAAATATATATTATTTAATTAAAAAAATATACCGAAACGGTACGCAAGTGTACCGAACAGGCCACACCGAAACGGTTCAATATATCCCCGTGAACCGTTACACCCCTAAGTATAATGTATTATTATTAGCGATCTCTCTCTCTCTCTCTCAAAGTAGTGCCTGCTCATAACCCCAATTATCTGCAACAGTTGTTTGACGAGTACTAAATGAGTTAGAGATATCTTTAGATAATCTGCACTAGTCGGGCTCTAAAAACAACACTATAGTTAATCTATTACTATTTTATCCTTGGTAACTACCTTGCTGATACTTTAGCGATATTTGGTTTCTTATCTGGGTTTGGTATCTAGGGGTCCAGTTTATTTTTATATTTGAAAAAAAAAAACTATAATTGTTGAACCTCATGGAAGAATCCTTCACTATTTTGTCACTCATTCTCTGATGCTCAGTGATGGGATTGAGGAAATACTTGGATTGCCATATTATCTTTATTTAAAATATTCTCTTTTAAAGTTGCGTCATGCTGTAGAACTGGGTTTTAGCACAGGGTACTTTTTACTGAATTAATCCTCACTACCTGTTATTTCTTTCATTATCAGGGTGGCACAAAGTAAAGAAACTAAAATGGATTGCAGCAATCTGGCTCGTATATTTGGTCCCACAATTGTGGGACATAGTGTGCCTGACCCAGACCCAATGACCATTCTTCAGGATACAAAAAGACAAGCAAAGGTACGTACTCATGGTGAAATGTTTAACAAGTAAAATGTGTTCTAAACAAACTTTGTTTGGTAGTATTGTCACTACTTAAAAGCTTCATGAGCCCCACCGTTTATAGGTGTGGGTTTTTTTTCCTGTTCTGTTTGGTTCATATTGGTTCTGGTCAGTGAACTTTCTTTTCTCAGTGTTTTCTTTTCTCCATCCACCATTCTTCTTTTTTTCATGTTCTGTTATTAGGTTTTCAATGCTTTGGATTGGTTTTGGTTGATGAACTGTTTTCTTTTCTCCATCCATTTTTTTTTATATACACCTGTCATCAGGTTTTCAACGGTAACAATTAGATTACTCTAATAGATAAAATAAGCTTGACCAGAGATATTTTGAGGAGAAGATTTATTGAAGGTTTCAGTGTAGTAGATCATCATACAGTGAAGGTTTGGTTTTCCCTGATCAACCTTTGAATCTTAATCAACTGGGCCTTGGAGATTGAGTGTCTTTAAATGCTAAAAGGGTTTTTAAAGGAACCCCCAGAAATACAATGACAAGGAAGGTGACTGACCTCCTAGGTGTGTCAGAGCCCATCAACACAAGATGCAAATGTGTGGGGGTCTAAACATTCCATAGATACTATCAGAGACACTCAATGTAAATGCATGATACAGTTAAATAAAGCAAAATCCTTCACAACGCTTTGGTTTGGTTCAGATTGGTTAGTGAACTGTTTTGTTCTTTCCAGCCATTATGTTATTTTATTTTTTTTATTTCACGGGGAAATTCATACGAGACTGGGATTGAGGTACAAAAACCAGCCAGTGATGGGCTGGAGAACACCTATGCTTGTGTGGGTCTATTTTTATTTATTTTTACATCCATAGCGTTTTAAAAAAAGGCATCCACACGAACACTCAAACAAACCTGTAATGACTATCAAACCAACAGATTGCAGTATTTTTTTTAATTGTTATGTAACACTGTGTGAGAAAAAACACAAGCGCCTCTGTTCGGTGATCAAATGGGAAACATGCACATATAGTCCTGTACATGCTTTAAGCCACGATAGTGTAATAAAAGCAAGATAATCCTTGGTTCTTGTACTCCGTACACACAGACACGTTTAAAAATGCACTTGAAAAATACACGTTTTCAAAATACCGTATTTTTTGCCGTATAAAACACACTTTTTCTTCCCCAAAACTGAGGGGGGAAAGTTGGTGCGTCTTAGACGGCGAATGCAGAGCGCCGCGGAACGGAAGGCGGTCACGGCCGTAGGAGAGGCATAAGAGAGGCATCGGCCTTTTTAACATTTTTAATATCTTTAATTATATTGCAGATTTCTTCAATTGAGTTTTGAATAGTCAATATACAATTGGAGATATCTCAAATCCACTTTCTTACTAGAGCAATTACAATTGAAGATATCTCTAAATGTCTTTACGCCCAGTCAAAATATATTTACTACTAGTCACAATACATTTATTCCCATCTTTAAATGCATTTGCGGATAGTTAGGGCAGATGTTTAAATGTTAAAGGGCTTGCCATACGTCGGCCATATTTGTACACCCGTCGGTGCGCGCTGACGTCATCGCCCATCTCTGCTCGTCGATCCTAACATAGCGCGGATCGTAAGGAGCACGTAAGCAGCTGCATTGTGCCAGATATTTTTAATAATGTGGTGACAATGTTACTGGCTATTACGGTATTACTAATGTGGGGGCAATGTTGCACTGGAACAGTGATGGTGATAACGAATGGTGGACTTTAGAGTGATGAGTGGGAGCAAAGAAAAAACATACCGGTATGTTTGTCTTCTTGTTTTTTTTTGTTTTTTTTTACTGATCCAAAATACGGTAGATCCGTTCTGGCATATAATTGTTCTTAAACTGCTGTAAACTTTTACACAGTTGATGTAAAATATTTTACTACAGTATTTGTTACAGTTTTTTTCTAGATCTTTCTCATTTAAAATTGGGTGCGTCTTATACTGCAAAAAATATGGTAATCGGTTGCGTGTCGACAAGGCCTTGGTTCCCTTCTTGCTTCCTGTTGCCAATTACAAAGGTCTTAACTTGTAGAAACCAGACGACCCCAATTAAAATGTAAAACAGAAAAACTTTACTCAACATTTAATTTCCTGCTCGCAATTGCTCGAAACTGGTTCTGGATTAAACCATGACACAATCCAATGTTTTCAGCGGGTTCTTGTGTATTTCTTATTTACCGGTAATTCTTATGTTCACTTTCAGGTGGTAGAGCGGCTCCTGGCTCTCCCAGTAGAGTACTGGAGTCAGTTTATGATCAGTGACAATGCACATGCTCATAATGATCAAATGATCATAGAAAACACCAATGTTCATGCAACCCCTGATCAAAAAAGTAAGAAACTCCTTTATCTCTCATACACTTGGGGAACTGGAGGGCATTCTCTAACAAGCTTTCTATTCCAGTGAGTATGTTCGGGCCCCTGACCACTCCCGACCAGCAGATGAGCAAGACTCCATCCTCTAGCTCACTCTCTCAGCGCATGAAGAACGCTACCATCAATGCCATCACCCCAAGGTATGCTTGGCTCTTATACAGTGCTCCGCATAAATGAATGCACCTCCTTTAAAAGTATTCTTTAATCAGTAGCTCAATGGGCAAAAGATGATTTCCAAACTGGCTGAGCTTTATTGTACACTTAGAGCATGATGAAATTAAGGTTAATAATCAAACTTAGATAAAAAAAAAATCTCCAGTTTCCAGCAAAAATGAATACACCCCACAACAGTACATTACATTGAGTATTTTGTATGAGCACCCTTTTAAGGACCTTTAAAGTATTCTAGGTACAAGTTGGAGACAGATTGCAGCTTCTATCTTTTTAGTGCTGGGTGCAGCAGTAGCTTTAGATCATTGTTTTGGAAAATTCTCTCTTCGGTATAGAGCAGAATGGCAGTCAATGAACTGGAGCTCCCCAACACCAACAGGACTCCATCAAGGACACCCACCACCATGTTTCTCTGTAGACACCTTTACATGTAAAATGCCTATTCCGTGCAATGGCTCTCAGAAACAATCAGTTGATAAAAAATGGAAAACCAAGAGTAAAATCAAGTAACTTTTTGTTTTTAATCATTAAATCTACACATTATTAATGTAATGAATTAAATGCAAAATACATAATATATACACAAATGTGAAAACTTACCTTGCAAGTGAGGTGATGTGGTGGAGGAGGTGGAACGGATGGCAGAAAACATTACGGCAAAAAGGTAACTTTCTCAAGATATTTCACGAATTACCAACGCGAAACAAAGCCCATGTGTAGATGGTACCGAAAGCATATGTGAAGGGATGGAGAGACGCTTCTGAGAAGACTTCATGGGTATGATCCGACCAATAGGAAAGCAAAATATTTCCAGAGACCTTTTGTTTCTTGGATTTTTCGTAACATGAAGCATATCTCGAGGTATCACTGTATTAACTATTGTGGACCACCTGGATGTCTCCGTAAGATGGTTGCACTTCCATCTTTCTTACATTTTTGCATCTTGTTTGCTACAATATTTTGACTGATATGTAAAGCTTTGTAGCCCTCACCTTTTGTGTGTAAAAGATTATTCAAATTTTGTGACATTTCTCTTCCATGGGGAGCCATTGCTGAAAACATGAAATGGGAAGGGCTTTTCTTTGTTGAAGGGGCCATGTTATGCAATTATTAATGTATTTATGATTAATATTTTAGCTTTCTGTTCTAGCGCTGCACTGTTAGTAACTTTCTAAATGCAATATTTATCTTACCTCATTACTCTCACAGTCATACTCTCACCAAACACACTTTCTCTGCATTGTTTTTTGGCACGGATCTGCTGTTTTCACTTCCGGGTCCGGCAGTGCACCCGATCTGTGTCGAGATGAGCTGTACTAGCGAATCAGTGGCAGAATTTAAATTCTTGTGTGCCCGGTGGAATTCAAATTCAGAATAAATTTGAGGTGTGTTTTTGACGAGGGAACATCACTAAAAGATGCTAGGAGTGTCATGTCTGCATAGTACGGTACCTTTTAAATAATGCCCTTTTGTTGTCGCCCTTGTCTGCTGGACATCTCCTAAGCCAGGGGTGTCAAACTCATTTTCACCGAGGGCCACATTAGCATAATGCTGTCCTCAAAGGGCCAGATGTAACTTATAAATGTAACTACTCCTTAATGATTAATAACTCATTATTTTTAACTTATTCAAGTGACAATTCAGTCTCATAGAAACAATTGTGAGCCTGTTGTTCTAATATAAATCCTTTTGATTTGTCAGCTTATGAAAACCCACATAACTCCATTAACGAAGGATCAAACTGTCCAAGTGAATAAAGAAAAATAGCATTTTGGTAATTTGTTAAGCGGGAAAAAAAAACCCTCACAGACTGAAGACATATCGATCATCAGGCTCAAGAAACAGATCACAGATAAACTAATAGCTGTGCCCATTTCACATCTTGAAATTGTGGCGTAAGAAATCACTCAAATGCGTGAGTCTTACGTTCAATCTGAGAGAGTTGCAGCTCTGCAGTTTCACTCGTGAGTATGGATGCGGAAACACCGTTGCGGCTACCGTAGGCATTGTGGGAAATGTAGTTTTTTTTTTAAATTGTCACACTCTGTCACACATCTGGCCTTGAGTTTGACACATGTGATCTAAATGACCCATTTCTCAGCGGTGGTTCATTACAATTTTGTCGTCTTAAGTGCTGCTTTTCTCCTAAGACTAATTGGGGTGTACTCAATTTTGCGACAAGGGCTTGAATGAATTTGTCCATTAGATTCTTCTGGTAGAAATGTTGCTAACTGATAATCTTGTGTCTTGTCCTCAGGTTTTCCACCAGGAGTAGAGCCCCAGTTGCCGCGCCTCGACAGGGGAACTTCTTCGCCTCTCCTCTACTGAAGTAGCCCTGAAGCTGCCAGAGGCTAAAATAAAGGTTTTCTTTTCTTTTGGGAAACAGCTGCAATATATTCTATTGTTCTACTAACCTATTGTGTGTCTGGTTTGTCCTTCAATTCAAACCATTTTAACAATCTATACAGGAACAACTGTATTTTAGTCACTTTTTAGTGTTTTAGTATGTAGTTAAAATTCTCACAACCAAAGCACGTCCACCTGTCACCAAATCCTTGAAAGAATATTATTTTGCGGCAGATTGGGAGTTCTTTATCAAGAAACCCGAGATTGATGCTTGAGCTGTATGCTAGATTCTAGACCTGCTGCTTTTTCTTCTCATAAAACAAATCTCTTGGAGGGGTTTGAGGCTGAAGTGACTATCGGACTTTTGTATATTGAGTGAAACTGTTTTTAACGTTATCAAGCTTGTTTAAATCCAGTAGATGTGGGAAAGAATTTAATTATGCAACTGAAATGTAGAATTTATTCAATTCATTGTAATTCAGTTTGATCATATAACTGGGCATTTTATCTGTCTGATTTAAAATTTCATTACTGCACATGGCCAGAATTTACCATTTTATTCATGGCATTAGTAGATGATTTCAGGTTGTACTTCTTGTATAATTTTATGCTTATTTAAAGTAGGGAAAAAAATCACAGTTAGCAAAATTTTTTTGGTCCGTATTGGTTTATTGATTACACTTGCAGTGTATGCTGTTAATCTTTCTTTTCATTGGCATCTGGACCAATCGCTGTGTGCAGCACTCGTGTCAAGTTTTCATTGTTTCAAAAGAGCAAATGGTTACCGTGTTGTTGATCTATCAATTCCCATCAGTTTGAGTGCTCTATTTTGTAAGGCTTGTGCTGTTTGTACATTTACATTACAAATACATTTGTTTAATGCCAGTTCACGTTGTCTTAATTTTTCATTATTTTCTCTGGGTGATGGGTGTAATGTCTAAAATACAATGTTCACTAAGGTGAAATGTAAAAATGTTCAATGACTTTATGAAATTGCATTGGTAACTATTCTTTTAAATGTTTAAAAGTCATCAAATCGATTTTCATACCGGATCGGTTGAGGCCCGGGTTAACAACGACTGTTGACTTACAGGGTGCCGGTGGAAATTGGACTACTGTTGGTCGAAGAAGGAGAGGAGGGAGAAGGATTCATAGACAGAAAGAGAAGAGGAAAGGCAGGAGTATAGATCTGAGAATAGGGACTCTTCACGTTGGTACATTGACAGGGAAGGGTAGGGAGCTGGCGGACATGATGGAGAGAAGGAAGGTAGCTATTCTGTGTGTGCAGGAGACCAGGTGGAAGGGTAGCAAAGCGCGTAGTATTTGAGGGGGATACAAACTGTTTTACTGTGGTATGGATAGGAAGAGAAAGGGGGTAGGAGTGATCCTGAAGGAGGAGTTTGTGAGGAATGTTTTAGAGGTGAAAAGAGTGTCAGACAGGGTGATCAGTTTGAAGTTAGAAATTGAAGATTGGCACTAGGACACTTCTCCATTCCCTAGGCATCTTCTCACTCTCTGAGATCCTGTTGAATAACCTAGGAAGCAACTCTACTGCTGTCTCTCCAAGACACTTCCACACCTCCACAGGTATGTCATCTGGACCAACAGCCTTTCCACTCTTCATTCTCCCAAGAGCCTTCAATTAATGTTTGATTTCCTTTTTAAAACAAGCTACATACATTCTAAGTGTATTCAATGCACAAGAAGTGCCTGTCAAGTCAAGAAGCTTTTTATTGTTATTTCAACCATATAAGCTGATGCAGTACATAGACAACATACAACACCGCAGAGAACTAATGACTAACTTATATACATAAGTGCATCGTGTGCAACCCAGTGCAGAACAATACAGTGCAAAAAACAGACAAGACAGTGCAGGACAAGTTACACAACAAAAAAAAAGGATAACACCGACTAGTAACCTAAAATAACCTAAACGGGTGTAATAGTGAAGAAGTGTGCAAAAAAGCAGAAATAGCAGCAGGATGAAAAATAAAACAGCATGTAAATAGTAATAATAAATAATAAATAAAGGTTGTGGTGGAGATGAGGATGTATGTGAGTTAAAATGGTAGTGAATGAATATGAGTCCGTTCAGTTCTTGGTGTTTAGAAGCCTGATGGCTTGTGGGAAAAAACTGTTGCAAAAACATTTCACTGTGAAATTATTAAGATTAATTAAACTGACTTCCAGTCCTAATAATAAATCAAAACAACGCAACAAACAGACTGCTCTCTTAAAGTTTAGGGTTTTTTTTGCCAGAAAACCCAGCATGAGAGCCATTTTTTGCTTTTAAGCATGAACAGTGATGTCACCACATTTCCCCCAGTACTAAAACCGCTTTTTAAAAGTGAGCTGGTGGCAGAAATACAAAGATTTTTGAAAGAAATACAATGTTTACATCCTTCTCTCGCTCAGCTTAGCTGTAATTGCCCTGTGTGCTGTTTCACCTCAGGTTGGTTTACATATTAAAATTATACACACAAGATTATATTCAGAATATAAATAAAGTAAATGACCAGATAAAATTGCAGCCTTATACGGTTTAGAAATTTAAACAATTGTAAAATCGCAAATTGTAAAAATTGCGATTTATATAATTGGTTTTGTGATTAATTGCACAGCCTGTTTAGAATCACTGACATTTTTGTTTTCCAAGAAACAAAGTAAATGGCACATTTTTATTTACCACATGAGTTGAAAAAACCCATCCCCCTTCTGAAACACGGGAATTTCCATGTCAGTTATTCGGCAGGAGATCATTTGGATCTTTACAAGGCCATAGGAAGAGCAAAGATAAGTTCTGTCAATGTCTTTGATGCTACTTTAAAGTGTCATTTAAAAAGTACTATCCTGTTACTCTTATTATTCCAGAGATGTAATTATTTAGTGTAAAAAAAAAAGCACACATTTGGTAAATAACTGAATTTGCAGATTCCCCTGGTTTTATAATCACGTGTTTATTTAACGTGTTTGCTAAAACCTCTGTTACTTATATAAAGAATAACAAGAGGGTTGATAAGAAAAAAGGGCATTTATGTTTAATTCTAACTGTAATATAATATTGAAATCATTTACTTAAGATGGACCAACCCCTGTTTGGAAAACTTAAGTATGTTTGCTATTGGAATCTGTTTTGAAATCAAGTAAAAGACATTTTGTTACAAGGTTGGATTAATCATAGGACATGCACATAAAAGACGTTTGAACCAATACACAAAATAAATTTAGTGCTTCAGAGGTTTTTTTTTTTAATTAGTTAATTTACTTAGTGTTCTCGAAAGAGTAGAGTTTTTATTTGCTTTTCAAAGGTTAAAAGACACTTGCAAGAGAATTCCAGTGTAGGAGTTCAGGGCTGGTGAGATATTTTTTCCCGCTCTGAGATGGAACCAGCAGACACTGTTCATTTCCTGAATGGAGGCATCTGGAGGGGATGTAAGACTGCAGGAGTTTGTGGAGGTATGATGGAGCGGAGCTGGTGACTGTCCTGTATGCAAGCATCAGTGATTTGAACTTGATTCGAGCTTCAATGGGAAGCCAGTGGAGAGAGATGAGGAGAAGAGTGATGGGAGCTCATCTAGGTTGAGTTCTGGATCATTTGAAGGGATCTGACTGCACAGGAAGGAAGTCCAGCGAGAAGAGCATTGCAGTAATCACGTATTGATATGACTATAGAAGAGCTACGACATGCAAATAGCATTCATTTGGTGAAATAGCTCATAAATACATACATAGGGCATTAGGGATGAAGTAAATAATATGAGGAACTTAACTTTAAGCGCTTTGACAGTAGATTCTAGAAATGGTGTCAGTTCCACAGCCAGAACGCAGTGGAAAAGCCATTAAAACTGTACTGTGCCGTGCGGTGGAACAAAATAGTTCAGGGTCTAAATTTTCTTGGGCCAGGTTGTTTTCTCAGACCAATTATAGCTCTAATAGAAATCCGGACAATTTCATACAGCCAACTTTATGGGAACAGTTTCAGGTGATGGTCCCTTGCTGTTCCACATGGATGACTGAAGTCAATGTTGGGAGAAACAAGGGTGTGCAGATGTAAAGATCAATTACACACAACAAATAAACAACGTATACCATTCCAAATTGTAAAGCCACCTTTATAGAACAACAATCATTAAGCACAATCCAGAAATAACAATAATACACTGTTCATTGGTTGATTTATTCTCCTTTAAACTTAGGAAATGGCCACAGAAGTGGAGTGTTTTTAACGTAGTCCTGAAAGGCAAGGTCTGATCCCCACTTCTTCATGGCTTGCTTCTCAAGGATGGGGACCCCACTAACATGTCTTAGTAAGAACCAGACAAAGAGAGGAGAGAGTGCGCTGAGGTATTGAGGTCCACACATGACGGAGGAAGCAGACAGGAAGAGGCCTGACCACTGCAGGATCTCACCCAAGTAGTTTGGATGCCTGCTGTAGGCCCATAGTCCATGGTGAATAAACTTTCCCTGAAAATACAATTTGGATTGTATGAGACATACCTTTGCACTGTTACTCACTAAAATGTAATACCAAGATCATTAGCACTGTTTCTCAGAATGAAATTATCGCTTTTTAACGAAGGTTGCACTTCTTGCACCCAATGGGAGAAAAATTGTTGCACCCAATGGCTCGTTAATCTACGGTTCTTGTGTATTTATTAATTCTTCTGGAGTTGAATTATCTGGAGCTAACGAGAACTGTTTGGGACTAAAGCCCCAGCTCGTAGTATTGTATAACGTTTCCTTCAAACGCTATTAAAGCGTCTACCAATTGCTATCAATAAAGCTTAGTATTGAAGTGGCTCGTAATTAATCTCTAATCTCATTTATGCTGACCTTCAGACAGTAACTGTACGTACACATCATGGATTTGCAAATCAGTAAGCAAAAGGTGAGTCAAAATTTCAAACTATTTTGATAAAAAGTCAAGCTTTGAGATAAAAAGTTTAGAATTCAGTTGGGTTACTTTTTCATCTCAATTACTTTACTTTATAAGCCATTTTTTAACATGTTGGAAATGGGCTTCCATACTTTCCCCATACAATTAGACCAATGTGAACAACGTTAGCAAAAATAAAACAATGTCAAAGAATACTTGTACTGTCTTTAACCACCTTTAACATGACAAAAATCTAACTTTGATTTGTCATTTACCACGCTAAATTCTATTCTATATGTTAATATTCTTGTATCCTAAATGAGTTAGACAACGACGTCACGAAGTAAAATGAACTTTGTATTATCAATGCGAGTTATTACTCACCGTGTTGTCAGGATCACTCTTAAAATTCCACTTCTGTTGGTCGGCTATGGCTTCAGTGGCAAAACCCAATCCCCATATCCCCCAGCCAATGTAGTCCCGTGGACCAAGGGGCTCATCTCTTCTCTCACTGTTCAGAATTAATGTGGGCAAGAGGGTAACAAATACCCACACAGCTAGAAGAAAAAAGAAAAGAGTTTCATTTTGAAAGAAGAATAATGGGATTCTATTTTTATATACACTGCCTGGCCTTAAAAATCACACACTCTAACACTTTGTTGGATTTAGCTTAGAATACGACATGCAGTGCCTGTGGCATTGTTTCGATAAGCTTCTACAATGTCACAAGATTCATTTCCGTCCGCTTTTGCAATCATTTTACCCAAGATCTTACATTGATGATGGCGCACACACCATTTCCAGCACATCCCAATGATTCTCAATGGGGTTTAGATTCTGTGGTGGCCAATCAATGTGTGAAAATGATGTCTACTGCTCCCTGAACCATTCTTTCACAATTTGTCTCTTTGGAATAAAATGGTGCCATCGGGGAAGAAAGAATCCATTGAAAGTATCACCGGCTCATTTAGTATATTCAGGGAGTCGGCTGACCTCATTCTTTGAGTACTTCCTATTGGGACCCATTAGCAAACCCAATAAGTTCATCAGAGATAAAATATTTCTACTTTTGGAATATAGAATATAGTATGCACACATTTCCCGGAAGTCACTAAGTGAGTGGCAAAACACCTAAACATTCAGTGAGCGCATAAATGCTAAACTGGGGAAAAGCTGTTGTGTGACTGACTGCGTGAACCATTTCATAAAAGCGTCAAGGACACCATTCTTCAGACTACTGAAATCCAAAGAAAACGGAAGCAAAGGGGTTGCTGTGATTCCAAGAAATAATTGGAATCCAAGACCTGAAACCAGCATTTGTGACCAAAACATGTTTTACTTCAATTGACAAACAAACGGATTATCTGGTTGTGTGGGTTGGAAACCGTTTCCATTTGGTGGCAATTAACAGCTAATTATTTCTAATTACTTGTTTGTCATTTGTATTTTAACAGATTGTTTTAAACTGGCTTTAGAATAAACATATAAGAATTGGAAAAGTACAGCCCACCCCAGCCTTCAAACTCAGTAACTCTACAAGGAACCAAGAAAGTCTTGAAATACCTTGCAAGGTCCAGTAGACAAAGAATGTCCCAGGGCTATCTCTGACATTGTTAAACCTGCGGTCTTGTCCTTCCTTCAGGATTCTGAGAAAGAGAAACGTCCCGAGCCTATGGCGCAGGATCCAATCTGTTACTGATTGACTTATTAACCAGGGCTTAATGGATACGTTAATGCAACATAAATCTTTCCTTTACTCTGATTACAATGGTCTACTGTGTTTATCACTTTCCCTATCAATCCATCTAATGTATCTACTTTCTGTCTGCACTCTTACCTCAATCCCCAGGCAGTGACAAGTCCAGTTTGAACATTCTGTCTGAGGTGTCCATATCCACCCAAAACACGGCTCAGATGAGCCAGCAATATGAAGGTGCCAGAACCTAGACAACAGAATTAAGTGGTACTTCAATTGATAAGGCAACTCAATAGTCTTCCAGATATGGGCAGAACAGCCAGTCACCTGTGTCTGTCCATTTCAGAAGTAAGGCGTGTTCATTGAATATTTCACCAATGAACCCGGAGACAATTGGTAGCAAAGTTCAAGGATTCTCAAGAGCGCATTTCACTCAGAGAAGGAGAGCGGATAGTACTCAAGTACTTGGTTTGACAGACTTGAATGATTGGATAATATATGTACTCCACTGAAAATAATGCTAATTGGATGCTGAGAGGTGAGTAATAGCTATTTTCTTTTAGAAAGTAGAGTTGAAAAGTTTTAAATAATGTTGGTAGTATTACAAAACAAGAACATTTTAAATATGCAAACCACAGATATAAATGGTATATATTTGACTTTGTGGAGTAATGTCTCTAAACTACTATTGTTAAAAAAAAGCAAATTACAAACTTTGTATGTCACACGTCTGAAGTTTAAGAAATTGAAATGCATATGCATCGAGATTAAAGATAAAATTGCATCAATCTTGTGTGAGAAATTTTAAAAATTTGGACTTTAGTGCATTGTTTTGTAATACCTAAACTTGCTTGTCAATCGCCATTCATTTTCTGAGTCCCGCCTCCATATGCTGATTGACACTGATACGGCTATAAATTGTCCAATCATGTAACGGGTTGATCTCAAAAGTATAATTTGATTGGTTAAGATGCCGGAATGGGCGGACAGTTTGTGTTTCGTAATCTGATTTATAATCACGGTTTGTAGGTGGAAAGACTGGAGAATACAATTATTCGCGGTGTCATAACGCGTTATTATATCTTAACGTTAAATTACTGCATTTACGTTTTAATAACTGTTTTTTTAAATAAACGTTTTATCCGTCAACACTTTTAAAATTAACGTCGGACGATCTGCGAAGCTTTGCTAGCTAACAAGCCATTAGCAATTCAAGGCTAACGTTTGCGAAACAGATAAAACAACCTAAACGTTCCGATACCGCGTGATAATCCATTGTGGATAAATTATTTACCTGCTAAGTCATAAAACTTTTCAGTTTTGAGAGCAGAGGCTAGAGCCCATCCAACCCACTGAATGGCTAGGTCTGCAGCTGCACATTTGGCCAAGGTACTGCCCATGATGGTGTCCAGGATGTCCTGCAGAAATAACTCGACCAACTTGACTTCAATCATACAAATAAACGGAGCGAAAAGACAGCAGTACAAAGTTCATAACGCTTACAGTTGCAAGGGGGAGTGCCAGGTTTCACTGTGTCCTTTGGCTTATGGGAAGTGTAGTCTTTTGTAAATTAGGCGGCACAAAATTTTTGGGAGAGTTTATTAAGTGAATGTTGGACAGCAATGACACCATAAAAGTGCTTTGTGCGAGAACGGTTAACTTACACAGCTTACTGAAGAATGGTTATTCCTTTTAGTACAGCTTGTGTGATTTTGAGATTTTTTTAAATGGATTTTTATAAATAAAAAAATATCTAATTTCCGGATGTTTCCTGATCTCATGTCGCACTCTTTATTACATTATGGAAGGGGTGGTGTGAAAATTCTCTGTAGATTACTGCACACCCCCTCTGCCGCGACACTAAAACATATGGAAAAGCAAAGCAGGCTGAACTGTGCCAAGCAGTACCGTGTTGTGCAGTGGAAAAGCTTCATAGTTTGAGACTTCACTCCTGCATCTTTTCCATCAGTTTTTACAGCGCAAAACCGCACAGCACAGATGTCTGAAATCCACTAAACAATCTACAAGTAGTCTACATGAAATTGTGAAGAGTAGCTGCCATGCTCTCAATAGAACCTCTTTTTTTTTGACCATTAATCCAGAATAAATGTCATATTGTGGAACCAGAGGCACCACAATGTGTTGTCACCACTTCACTTTTGAGGATGCTACCTTGTGTATCATTTAGGGTTTATTAGCCTGTTTTTTTTCTATGTACCAGTGTTCAGTTTTCTTTATGTGTTAATTGTGCTGTACATTTTGAAATGCTCAGAATATATCATACCACAAAATTCAAATTTTCGAAAATGGTGTTGCGCCATGCAGTTTTGCGATAAACTGTTCAGTGATTAAGCTAACATTCATAAGTTACGCTGTTGGTGGTACAGTTGTCTTGCTGTGAAATTCCATTTGATAAAGCTGCGAAAAGAGCATCTGGTTAAGACCATTTGGAAACACAATGTATACATGACTACTTTTTCAATGGAATCTTTCAGCAATGTTACTTTTGTTTAGTTTATTATATTGTGCAGTTTATGTATGCAATCTTTTCATACACTCACCGGCCACTTTATTAGGTACAGCTGCACAACTGCTCTGTAATGCAAATTACTAATCAGCCAATTACATGGCAGAATTTGCATTTAGGCATGTAGACGTGGTCTGGACGATCTGCTGCAGTTCAAACCAAGCAATAGAATAGGTAATAAAGGTGATTTAAGTTATGTGGCATGTTATTTTTGTGCCAGACGGGCTGGTCTGAGTATTTCAGAAACTGCTGGACTACCTTTTTTAAACCATCTCTAGGGTTTTAAAAAGGAAATATCCATTGACTGGCAGTCATAGTTGCCTGTTCATGCTGGTTTGAGGTGATAGAAAAACAACAGAAACTCAAATAACCACTCAATACAATCGAGGTGTTTAGATGAGCCTCTCTGAACGCACAACCCCACATCAAACCTTGAGGCGGATGGGCTACAGCACAAGAAGACCACACTGGGTGCCACTCCAGCAGCTAAGAACATGGAACTGAGGCTACAGTTTTGGATAAGTGACATCGTAAGATTAGTTTCGGGAGCGTATATGAAAAAATAATTAGGCAGGGTGATTCCCATAATTACTTAATGATCCGGTCTATAAAAGCCCGTGGATCTATGCATCCCCCAAGCTCTCTTTTGGCAACCCTCCTCCACCCCTTCGCCCCTCTACATATTCAAGGGGGGGGGGGGGGTCTCTGGGCTCTAACCGCACCCCTACACTCGGAGCCCTTCCCCGGACAGCTCACCTGGTACGCTTTATCTCCACCAAGTCTGCTTGCGTAACCATGGCCAATTTTCTTCGAATGCACCCTCGTGAAATAGAAAAAAAAGAAACGTTGCCAGGTCTGATAAGTCTCAATTATTGCTGTGTAGGGTTTGAATTTGGCGTCAGCAACATGAAAGCGTGGATCCATCCTGGCTTTTATCAACAGTTCAGGCTGGCGGTGGTAGTGTAATAGTGTGGGGAATATTGTTTGGCACGTTAGTGCCTATTGAGCATTTTACCCCCCTGAGTATTGTTTCTGACAATATCCATCCCTTTATAACCATAGTGTGTCTGATGGCCACTTCCAGCAAGATAAAGCTCCATGTCATAAAGCGTGAATCATCTCAGACTGGCTTCTTGAGTTAACTGTACTCAAATGGCCTCCACAGTCAATCCAGTGGAGTATTTTTGAGAGATTCACATCATGGATGTGCAACTGTCAAAACTGTAGCAACTGTGTTCTGCTATCCTTTCAATATTGAGCAAACTCTCTTGAGGAATGTTTCCAGTACCATGTTGAATCTATGCCATAAAGGATTGAGGTTCTGAAGACAAAAGGGGGTCCAACCTGGTACTAGCAAGGTGTACCTAATAAAGTGGCCAGTCGTGTATGTTATCCTTTAGTTGAAGTGTGTTTTAAAGCATGGGAGCAGGTTTAAGCTGGTGGACCTTGTGCTCCAAAATAAGATGGATTTTTATCAGGAGAACGTAGCTAAATAAACAACACAGTTACAGGTAACAGCAATGTACAATATATCAAACAGGAGAAAAACAAAAACAGCTTGCCATAGTTCAAACAAATTACCCCTTGTATCAAATACCCATTCATGATGAAATACGACTCAAGAGCTGCCGCAAAAAGATAAGCAGTTTATGGCTACAGAGCAAGAAGGTGTGTTTGGGTTCAGACAGAAATATACCTTCTGCTTTAAGAAATGTCCATTCTCTCTTAGGTGCATTCTTATAATTTAAAGGGGAATCACAGCAGCGTTCAAGGACGGTACGACTGGAGAACATGGCAGAGAGCAAGGCCAGCATCAGCTCGAAAGGAACAACCAATGTGCTTGCAAAACGAGTGCAGAAACAGTTCAACAGGGCACAGGAGAAGGTATGGCATATAAACCAGCAGCACTGGGGATTTTCTGTGCTGTCGATACTGTAAAGGTTTCCTTTTCGAGACGGCAGAATCGTTTGTTTCAATGTTATCCATAATCAATCTAGTCACATGGCAGGGGAGAAGCTGACACAAGTCGCTTTATCTACTCCATCAGCAAGAGCCTAAGTAAACACAGCCCTTCCTTCTCTGAATAACTATCTACTTTATTACCTCAATTGATTTTTATGTCTTCTGTAGTTTGCCGAGTCACTTTACCTTTCTGTTTTCACCTGTCAGTAATTTTTGAAGAAACCGCAACATTTTTTGAGATAGAAACCCTTTAAGGGAGGCGGCTTCTTTTGTGTTTAGTGGTTAATATTTTAAAAGCCATGAGTAACATCTGTCCCAGTGCTGTCAGGGCAGTTTGAGAATGCCCTTGTCATGGCTATCAGGTTGTGCATGCACATTGAAATCTTACTTTTTTTGCAGGTTTTGCAGAGGCTTGGTAAATCCGAGGAGACCAAAGATGAACACTTTGAGCAGAGTGTGATGAATCTTCATCTGCAACAGGTGCATTCAAATCTAATGTTCAAAACGCTACATCATTGAAGATCTAATGACATTGTAATGTTCTTTTCAGAGTGATGGATACAGAATATACAAGGATCTAAAAGCATATCTGAATGCTGTCACAGGTTTGATCTCTTGGCCAGATTGAGACTCGGCTTCTTGTAAATTTTAACGCCTTGATGTTTACTTTGGTTATGTGTTCTATAGTGATGAGGGATGCCTCGAGTCGATTGTTCCAGTCCCTGTTTGATGCCTATGATGAGAGATGGGATGGTGGACAAGATCTTGGAGAAGTCGTGGAGGTTAGTTTCAATAGTTGTGGTCATGTGACCAATTTCAGGCTGGGAAATGCGTATAGTTCGTGAATAAAATTATGAAAAACAAAAATGAAAAACATTTTCCTTTACTGAAATAAATAGAAGAATCAATTTATAGTTCTTTGGTGACACTTCTTTTCCAACACGTTTTTTGTTTACTGTCGGCTTGTGCACACACATTCTCACCATGCCATTGAGCAAAATGGTTGGAAGAAAGCAGCAGAGCCCTATATGGGATTTTTTTGACAGCGAGACTACTGCAAGTGTATTGTCCTAGAGACAGGAGATTTCGGGCCTCATATACTCACATACACATACGGACCTGCAGCCTGGTATTGTGGGTTACGCAGGATACATATGCCCCCAGTCTTTCCCGTCCTTCCCCATTCTCTCTTCACCTCACTTCCTATCACTCTGCACTGCCCTTTTTGTTAAAAAAAAAAGCCTATGCCCATAAAAGTTGTCTTACAAAATAGCTAAAGTTGGAAGAAAGCAGCAAAGCCCTATATGGGTTTTTTCACAGCAAAACTACTGCAGGTGTATTGTGCTGGAGAAAGGTCCTAAAATACTGACCTTCACTTGCAGCTCTGAAAGGATTTTGGGCCTCACATACTAACATTTGAATAGACTTCTTGCTAAAACATTGCATAAACACACTAGGCAAAAAACTGTAAGATGTTATATTCTACACATACGCAGGTTCCCACTTTTTTCTTTAGGATTCTCTTTACATGCAAAAACAGAATGCCCTCCTGCCAAATTTACCAACATTTAAGAACTATATCACAAAGAAAGAACATCAGCGGCATCTCTCCTCTTCAGCGGCAGGTAAATCTGACAATCATCCATACACAGGTGGAAAAATACAATGTGATATCTTAAGATGGATCACAAAGAAAGCAAATGGAGAAAACAAAAAAGAAAACAGGAGTGGCCCCAATATTGAGCCCTGGGGGACCCCATAGGTCTTCAGAGCTGAAACGGAGTAAACTTCAGCAATGCTTAAAGTTCTTCCTGCTAGATCAATCAATTAATCAGTCCTTTATTCGTCACATACACTGTTACACACAGCAGAATTGGACCCCTCTGACCACAACAATAGACAAGGGGCAGGTAGGTCGTTGTTTAGAGGTTTTGGAAACAGGAAATGTGAGTACAATTAGTAAAAAAAAATGCCGCTTCCACACTGTCCTCCAAAGAGCAGTGTGAGATCAGGGATTGGGGGCTTTATCAGGCACATATCAGACTTAGAACAAAACATTGCATGAGGGGAGGGATTATTCCGCATAAGAACAACAGCCGTCTTTCCTACGGCCTTCCGGCTTGGTCCGACCCATTCACTAGTGGGGTCCTGAATCCCAACCAGGTTCTGAAGGCTACACACAAAGATGCTGTGCTCCACTGATCCAAAAGCAGCTGTTCGTGATACAAGTTCTCCTGAGTCACTTTGGAGTCTAAATGATGTAACACTAACAAAACCTGACAAAGTGCTCATCCCTCGCTGTGTCTCAGTGCAGTTTGAATTAATCATTCCATAATTCAGACTCTTCCAGTATTTGCACACAGTTCTTTAATCCTGAAGTATAAACGCATGTGAAATATCCTGAAAATCTGAACATCTACTTTTCTTAGAATGTAGGACAGCCTGTGTAAGCTGAACTACATTTTTAAATGTGTGTCACACGATCAAAATTTAATGGCCTAAGTGTATCTATTATACATTGGTCAGCCCGTGATGCAGCAATGCATAAAACTCCATTTACAAGAGATTTGTTCCAATGAAGGGTGCACAGGAAATGGAAAATGGGTTAGCAACACTGATAAAATGAGATTGTGAAGAGCATTGATGAACATGACTTCATCAAATGAATGCCTTTCTGGTCCAAAGGGAGAAGATCTTCTGTGGAAGGATTATGAAAGCAAGCTTCATGATCAGGCATTGATCACCATGGAATCGTACATGAGCCAGTTTCCAGATGTCAGGGTAACACCAGCCTCCCCATCCGCCCAGCACATTTCAGTTTTGTATGAATTGAATCCATTAATGGTGTTCTTTTATGTGCCAGGAAAGAGTGGCTAAGCGAAACAGGAAACTGGTAGATTACGATTCTGCTCGTCATCACCTGACAGTGCTGCAGAACGCTAAAAAGAAGGATGACGTAAAAATTGGAAAGGTATTTCGTGGTTATTTCTTCTTGCCTTCTAATATTAGGTAATATTCTTGCCTTCTGTAGTGCATCAATATGATTGTGGCATTTCATAGGCAGAGGATGAGATGAAAGCTGCCAAGATGATTTTCGAGGAAATGAACAGGGAACTGAAGGTGGAATTGCCTGTACTCTTTGACAGGTGAGTTTTGGGTATGGTTGTATCAAAACCTTATTTGCACAGCACTTCTAGCCCAAACTGCTTTCCATTTATACACAAAACACTTAATATACATGAGGAACAGGTGAAAAAATAGATGAAACAGGACAACATAAAGCACCAGACGCTGAGTCAGCACTAATTGAAGCTTGGAAGCACAAAAGACGCCTTACCAAATTGCTTGTAATTCCTCCTTGGCACAACGCGAAGAAGCTGACTCTGTCTGACAACACAATTAACACAAAACAACCCAATAAACCCTATCCGGCACAGAACAGCATCGTTAAAAGTGCAGCGATGATGTCACAGCAACTCCCCAGCAATATAGTTAATCCCAGATTACTACAGAAGTAGAGCTTCTGGAAGCAGGGCAGAAAGTCCTCATAGTTTTGCTTCCCCCTTGAAAAAGATATGGCACCACTATGAGTTAAAATATCGTAATCTAGTTTTCAAGTAAACTCTCTTGTTTTTAAACATTTTTAACTTAGGCTTATGTGTTCATTTCAGTTTTTCAGTTGTGCTTATTAGTTTACATACCCTGAAAAATATTTCGATTTTGCTGCAGTTCTTCAGAAATGTGATGGGAATTTTTAATGTAATGTCTCCATCTAGTGGTCATATTGAGAAATGTAATTTGAGAAACTTTTTAGAGCATACGTCATACTTTAGTCCCACCCTTGAGAAGACGGGGTTTGAAAAGCGCTTGCACACTATCTGGAGCTCTCTCTCTCTCTCTCTTGCTAATCTCTCTGGGATGAAAACTCTCTTGGGAGTTTCTTTGTTTCTTTCTTTTCTTTTCTATCTCTATATATTCTTTTTCCTTCTTTTCTCTTCTGGCGTTCGTTTATATTTTTAATAGGCTCTTAATATGCGCTAAACCACGTTCTTCTTCCACGTTAGAGTCACGTGTGTAGGAAATGCGTTGAAACTGTTAAATCTTTGTAATAAATAGCTGCATTTGCTGTGTTCTCTCTCAAACGGTCTCCAGTGTTTATTATCAATTGAGAAGGTATATTTTTACCATAACAGAATATATAAATTATAACAGAAAAACTATCTTCCCCACTCATAGCTAGTGGTTGTGTGAAGCCATTTATTGTCAAACACTTTGCTTCAAATCATAATATCTACAGAAACTTTCATAAATGACCCTGATCAAAAGTTTACTTTGCTCATAATATTTTGTATTCCCCCATTTAACATCAGGGACACCCTGAAGTCTCTTGAGGTAGTTGTCGATGAGGTTCTTTATCTTCTCTGTTGTCAAAGCAGCCTACTCTTCTTGGCCAAAGCCTCAAACTCTTCTAAATTCTTGGGCTGTTTTGCATGAACTGTACTTTGAGTTCTCCTCAGAGTTTTTTAATGATTTTGAGATCCACTTTATTCTGGTGGAACCAATAATAAATGGACTTGAACTTGTGTTTTGGATCATTGTTGTGTTGAAATGTTCACTAACGTCCCATGCATAGCTTCTAAGCTGATTTTTCCTCCAGCATCCTGAACTCATCTTCCCATAATTTAGATCAAGTTTCCTGTGCCTTTGGAGTTCACGCATCCCCAAAACATCAGTGACCCGCCTTCGTGTTTCACAGTGGGGATGTTGTTCCATTTATATTGACTCCTCTCCAAATTTAGAGTTTATGGTTGCGGACAAAAAGTTACATTTCTGTCTCATTGTTCCAAATAACTTCAGAAGTCTCTGAGATGTTTAACTATCGGTTATTTTGTGGCATTTGCGTAGTCCTTTGTTTTTCTGGCAACTTGAGATGTGGACTTTGGTGACTTGAGACTCAACTTGACAATTTGGCAAAAGATTTGCGACTCAACTTGGACTTGAACCCCGATAACTCGCGACTTGACTTTGACTTGACCCCTTTATTGACTCATAAAGACCTAAATAATCATTTCACATTCAACGAGTTTGCGTCCGAGAGGGAGAGAGTCCACGCTCAATCTGCCAAAAATACTTAAGCTTCTTTAAGTTCATCTCTTGGTAGCTGGCAGTGTTGCTGGCGTGTGATTGGCTGTCCCAACTGTGAACATGACTAAACGGAATCAAAATCCGTGTTTAATAGCAGACGTTTCATTTACATTAAGTAATTTTTTTTATTTATGCTTAAGCTTTTGGCATTTAAATGTCACTATTATATTTACATTTACGCTGTTGGCAGACAAACGACGGGAAAGCTATCTCTTTTTTCTTCTTTGTTTTTGTTTTTTGAACACAACAGTACGTAAAAGTGTGATGCGTATCGTGAACAGACCGATAGATTTTAGTTAGTAAATGTGTGTCTACATTGGACTTGTGCCCTCTGTGTACCATCCTTTCACTCAAAAGCTGGAGATGGGCACCAGCAGTTACCCTAACTTGGACTAAAGTTATAGAAAGTGGTAAAATGTAAGAAATGTATTTAATATTGATATTTTTTTATTTTCTTCAGTCGCATTGGGTGCTATGTCACAGTTTTCCAATCCATCTGCAACCTCAGAGACATCTTCTACAAGGAAATCAGCACGGTACACCAAAACTGATGTGAAATTAAAAAAGTGTATTCATTTTTCAAATATCTTTCTTATTTTCCCCCAAGAACAACGAGGTTCTGCAGACTGTGATGAAAGAGTTAAGTGCTCAGCATCCAGATAAAAGCTTCGTTGTGAAGAACTTCAATCGGTATCAGCTGTTCATTTTTAAATATGTCAGATGTATTTTATGCAGATTTAATATCTCAAGGATTTCTTTGTATCACTTTAAGCTCTGGCTCTCTGAAGAGAAGGTCCTTTAGAGACACTTTGTCCCCAAGATCGCTGAGAAGCTTTTACGATTTCCACATGAGCATGAACCCCAGAGGATCTCTCAGGTAAAATTATCTTTCCAGATTTTATTTTCAGAATTATAGGTTGTGCACTAGCTCCATCTGCTGGTGGATCCAAGCAAAGGTGTCAAATCATTTATAAATAATAAAAGGTTGATATTTAAAACATTTGCCATGCTTATTCATTGTAGTATGGTTCTAAGCCAGAAGTGCTCCGGATTACCTTAAATCACAACAGAAACTTTCCAAAAGACCCTGAATAAATGTTTCCTCTTAAAATTGTCTATTCCCCTTTAAAATCAATGACAGGCTGAAGTTTCTTGAGGTTGTTGATGATGTTATTTATCTTCTCTGTTTGCAAAGCAGCCCATTCTTCTTGGCAAAAAGCCTCCAACTCTTTTACCCCGAGATACGAAATTAATCAGTTCCAGGGTGACGTTCGTATCTCGATCATTTTGTATCTCGATGCAAGTTTTACATGTAAAACGGCTCTCAGAAACAACAGTATCAGTTGATAAAAAAATGGAAAACCAGAGAAAACATTACGCTACCACTATTTCACGAGTTACGAATACCAACACGGCTTCAAACACAAGTGCAGACAGTACCGATCGTACTTGAGAGAGCGCTTCTGAGAACACGTCACAGGGTTTCTCTAACTTGCGCTACAGAACAGCACTTTCCACGTTATAAAGTTACTTCTTTTACGACACCTTGACTCTAACATTTGTTGTAGCACATTATTGGTAATCTATATATATATCGTTTCGCTTTGTTGTTGAAGTGTTTTTAAGCGCATCAGCCCCTTTTGGCACTTTCTGCACTTTTTGCAATAGGAGAATGGAGCACAGGGACCCAGAAGTGCAGCGCGGCGTCAGATTTAACAAGGGGATAATAGAGCAGAACTGTTTGTGGCTGTTCGTATCTCAATTTTTTTTTCCTATCTCGAAGGAAAAAATTTCCTGCGAGACCTTTCGTATCCCGAAACATCTTGTAACTCGAAGCATTCGTATCTCGGGGTACCACTGTAAATTCTTGGGTTGCATTGCATGAACTGCACATTTAAGTTCTCCCCAGAGTGGTTCAATTCTATTAAGGTCAGGAGACTGAGGACCACTCCAGAACCTTCACTTTGTTCTGGTGGAACCAATAATAAATGGACAACCTTTTCTTTGGATTATTGTTGTGTTGGAATGTCCAGTAACGTCCCATGGACAGCTTCTGGGTTGATGGGTGCAAATACTTCTCCACCTCCAGTATCCTTTGATAACATTCATATTTTAGATTAAGCATTGAGCACCGCAAAACACTTAATAAAAGAGGGAGGCAGAATTGAAGTGGAAGGTCTGAAAGAACTATAAAATTGTTTGTAATTCACATAGTAGTAAATTACAAATTTGCGGAAAATCAAAGCAATGTGCAAGAGATATGAGATAGAGAAGAGGGCCCAAGATAGAACCCTGTGGAACACCAGAAAACACTTAGGTTCGGATCGGACATGTTTAACTTGTACCGTTTAATCCATATTTTTTAATACTTAGATCTAGAATCTCATTGTGTTGGCTGATTTTTTTCAGACCACTAAAGGAATGCTAGTAAATCACAGGGAATGCTGGGAAATTTTCCGTTGACTTAACATGTGTTAAAACTTTGTGAAACTGTAACTCAAACAAAGAACCTCATAGAAACGTCAAACTTACCACACTTGTGGAAATTGTCTGTCTGTGTAAGAACATACCAACCACGGTGCAAAAGTATTTGAACCCTTTGATCTAGATCTAGAACCAATTTTTACCGTTGACTCATAATGGCCTTTCAAAAATGGGAAAATGCAACAAAAAATCTCCAAGATGAAACATCAAATGAGTGTGACAACTTACAGTTTTATGACATCGTTGAAAGCTCCCTAGCAACCAAACTGTTTACCCTAGCAACCAACTGTACTCTTTCTGAGCCCTTATCTCTGCTTTGGTAAATGATAGTGAAAATGTCTGTGTGTGGGGGGGAGCTGATTATATAATGATATTATGATAAAGATAATACCAATGATAAAGATATATATTTATATCGTATAGTGACAAACAGAACTTTATATTATGTAACTTTTACCAGAGCAACCACTTGGTATATCTCAGCTTTGGAAATATTAGTGATACGGGGGCTGGTTTATTTCAATCACGGTGACATGGGGAACATTATATGATATTACTGACCCCTCCATAGCAACCAAAATGCTACCTGGCAACCGTTCCATTCTGCATATAAAGCCAACATCAAAGTTTGTTAGGTTCAGTGAAACAAATCTAACCTTCCTATTAACTCAAAACACACAGCCAAGACGTTAATTTCTGGAAATATTAGCTTTGACACCTTTTTACTTTCAATGTCAAGAAAATCCTCAAGCTATTGTCAAAGAAAATACATTATCCTTCTAATATTTAAGACTCGAGAGGCAGGATTGTAATGAACTAAAAGGAAACAGGTTATTTTATACATTGATAGGAGGGTACAGAAAAGAATTTATTCACCTCAAGCTTCCGTCTCTCTTCTCTGTTGTGCTTTAGTGTATCGAGAGAGAGCACGGAACTACAATGACACCACCTTAAATACGCAGGCTTCACACAGGAAGAACGTCACCCCATGCGTCACAGTGACACACTAGCACATCTTATTTTTAGCAGAACCGGCTAATATTATTTAGTATCATCGTTGATATTAAGATTAAATATGATTAAAATTCTCTCACACTCTATAACATTGTTTCTGTAAATTTCATGTGAGGTGGACCCCAACCTCTGTTTACTACATCTCTTTACTGCTGTCTGGATTTAAGACGGATCTGTGTTTTACAGGAGAGAGAATTCGTCCAGTTTTAGGTCTGACCGATCAACATATGGGTCCTACAACCCTAAACCAGCAAGTCCCACTGGCCCTCGACCTCTTTATGAGAATGTCTCTGATGCTAAAAGCAGCCCGAAAAAAATAGATTATCCATCAGAAGAAGAAGATACCCCTTCCAATCAACCTCGAGTGGAAGAAGCTAGCACCTCCGAAGACACACCAGAGGTGGAAGACAAGAATAAGAAAAAGGATGAGCCATCACAAGCTTCGAATCAAGATGGACAGGAAGAAGATGGAAGTGAAGAGGAGTCTTCAGATGAAGACACTGATGGTGGTGAACTGAAGACCAGCTCAACTCCCGCTCAATGCTCTAAAGATCACAAGTCACCTGGGGAGGTTGAGAACGTGGAGCCTTCCGGAGTGGAGAATGGAGTAGACTGTGATGCTAAAATTAAAGAAGAAAATGAGACTTCAAGCCATGTAAGTTCTTTGAAGGTTTAAACACATCATCACATATTATGAGCCCAATTTTATAAGTTGATGAATTCTGAACAAAAATAATCACAAAAATGTTTACGAGTATTACATGCTGGAAATTCTGGACATACACAGTTCTGTGCAAACGTTTTATGCAGTTAAACTGCAAAATGCTAAAGACAAATCTACATCAAGTCAATATTTGGTGGTACAGGAACACTTATGGATTTTGTAGGATTATAATCAGGTGTATGATACACCAATTAAACCAAACAGACGAGGAACAGTTAGGTATGAGGTTTAACACTGGTTGAAAAGCTGCCAAACTCTGCTTCCAAGGTGAGATTGAGTTTCTTGTCATAGAAAGACTGAACACAGCAACAAGACACAAGGTGGTTATACAGCATCATCAAGGTCTCTCCCTGACAAAGATTTGAAACCCTACTGGGGTTTCTAGATGTGCTAGAGATGGACAAACAAAGAAAGAACGATTCTGAGGGTTACAAGTACAAAAAAAACTTGCAGAAATCAGTGGGAGCAACCATAACTGGGCGTCGTGGAATGGTTGCAGTTAAAAATCCACTGACATGGGAACAAGGTCAAGTGATCCAAGTATGCATGAAAAAAATGGCAGCTGGTTCTCTGGACTAAAAAGTCATAAAGATCGTCATTTCCAATCCTCCCCACTCTCTTCCTGTTATTTCTGATGATTTCTTGAATGTTTGGGGATGCATTTCTACAAATGGAGTTGGAGATTTGGTCAGCATTATTGGTGTCCTCAATGCTGAGAAATACATGTATACTTATCCATTATGCAACACAATTAGGGAGGTGCATGGTTGGCCCAGAATGTATTCTCCAGCAGGACAATGATCCAAAAAATACAGTCATTAAGAACCATCTTCAGCATAAAGAATTATTTTTCCAAACCTGTCATTTTTTTGTGCAATACTGTATTTTTTGCATATTAAATGGAATTGTAGAATCTTAGATTGTTTAGTTTTATCTGTAATTTACCACCATAATTTTAAAAATCAATACATTTTAACTTTAAAATTTAATATTTTCATGTTTCATTTAAAGGCTCCTAAGAAGGATGAACATCCATCAGGAGAGGTGAAAACAGAGGCTCCTAAATAGCTCACTGAAGGTCAGCAAAATCTGCGAACTTGCAGTGATCATGTGGTACATTAATACACAGAGCTAATGACGGAGTATTTAATGGTCAATTGTTCTGTTTCTGATGTTTTTTTGGCAGTTCTCTGGGACTGGGCCTGAAATACACATCAGAGCATGGTGTTCATCATGTTTTTCCATTCTTGACCTATTGGGAATTATACTTCGTTTGGATTTTTATTCATTTTAACCATAATCACTTTGCTGTTCATGTGGTGCCCATGCTTGTGTGATACTTCCCAATCTTTAGATTGTTAAATAAAAATTTACATCCTACACTGTTGCCAAATATGTGTGTTTTTAAACTTCGTTGACAATCAACAATTAAATTAATGAATAATATAACTAGGATTTCAGAGGTCACTGCTGGGTTGCACCCTGTGGCAGTTAATGTCAGACATTTCGTGGAAAGAGACCATTATTTCGGCTTAAATAGTCATGAAGAAACTTGAGGTGTGCCTACACACTGCTTCTCGCTTGCGGGAATCGGCTCCTTTGAACAAACAAAACGGTTCTTTTACGGCATGACGTAATTACGTCAAAATAGTCATTTGTTTTTATAATTTTTTTAATATTATTTTTACATATTCAATTTATTTTATATAAATTGCTCGGGTCGGTTAATTTTCGGTACAAAACAATAAGAGCTTACAAAATCTATCTATCTATCTATCTATCTATCTATCTATCTATCTATCTATCTATCTATCTATCTATCTATCTATCTATCTATCTATCTATCTATCTATCTATCTATCTATCTATCTATCTATCTATCTATCTATCTATCTATCTATCTATCTATATATCTATATATCTATATCTATATCTATACATATACATATACATATACATATACATATACATATACATATTATAGACCCGGTTTTCAATTTGTATTATAGTTTAACAAGTTAGCCCTCAACCGAAGTAATCTGAACCTATTGTAACTATGTTTTTTTTATACCTATTGTAAACATTTTTGCGTATTCTCTTACACTTAAGGATATTTCGGATAGTTCGACTGATGTAAAAAATATAATTTATAAAACGGTTAAACTGATTCATGAAGAGTCGACTCTGTAAATGATTCATTTACAACTCTGTCGGACTCGCTCACCCAAACAACTTGTTCGAAGGCGTGCTCCAAAATACTCTTATCCATTCTATTGTACGTTCAGTTGGCCCTTCTTTAAACATTGATGTAGATTCGTGGGATCACCATATTTACGACTTCGCCACTCGAGTGGGTAAGTTATTTATTGTTCGTGTTGGGCTGGGAGGAGAAATGACGGTTTAAACAGCCGGCGAATGATATGATTTCCAAGTGTTTAGGGTGAGTGTTCAAAATATGTGAGAAATGTTACTTCCGTATGTCAGATTATTTAATATATTCAGAAAATAAGAGTACAGTTTCAGATTGTTTTGTACACAAACAGTCTCAGGGTTTTTTTTTCGTCAGGCGCTGTTGTCTGCCCCCAACACCTTGGCTTTGTGTAGTCTCTGCTCATCAAAGAGTCGAATAAAAAAAGCTCATAGTGTCAGTTTCACACAGTGAAACTTTTATTTATAAATCCAACCCTTTTTTCTGGTGGTTAATGTGTGTTTTATAAACCAATGTTACTACACTTTTACTACAATTAAATCACATTGACTCGTTGCCACACTATAACATACAAAGTTCCAACAACAAGAGTTTCCCTTTTTTTTCATGTGGTATGAAGAGATATTTCCACTTTATCACGTGGCGAGTCTTGTGTAATTATACTGCTTGAATTATAGTCTTTAAAATATCCATAAAGATGACGTCTGTTATTAAATATTAATAATGAAATCTGATTGGAGATGGGAGTTAAATGGTGGTCCAAACTGTTTTGTCCAAACCTGTGTACTGCAGACATTTGTAAAAACAACCCCCCTGCTGCAATCAAAATCTATTGAGTGGAACCTTAGGTTCCCTAAGTTTATGTGAGAGACATTAGCCAATTTAAGAGCAAAACTGCAATATTGCATAAAATATTTGTGAATAAAGCACCATTTCCATCCAAAGCATTCCAGAGAACCAAAATCGTAATTTCCTGAAAAAACAGGCGGCAAATATCAAAAGGAAAACGGAAGTTGCAGCATTAGTACAAGGCCTTTTTTCGATATAGTAACCTACTTTCATCTTGGAACACGTAGACAAAATGCAATATGCACAGTAGGGGTGTAACGGTACGCTAAAGTCGTATTCGGTTCGGTACAGTGTCTTGGAGAGTTCGGTTCGGTTAATTTTCGGTACAAAACAATAAGAGCTTACAAAATCTTTATTTTGAAAAGCTGCCAATACACAATAGAATTCTTGCATAAAATAAATAAAAGTGACACATTTGGGTGATATTTTAAATAAATTGCACTCTATAAAGAAATACACATTTTTTAAATAAAAAATTAAATGCTGCAACTAGTTAGGACCTGAAAACTTAACACTAGCAACAGCTTCAGCTTATATGTCAACAAAACTAACTTTTCAAGTTTTAAGTTTTTGGCTAAAAAGATAAACCTATCCACATTTTCTGAAGAGAGCACAGATCTTGTTGCAGTGACAATATCTCCAGCAGTAGAAAATGTTGATGTGTTGCCTGCCACATACCCGATCTCCGTGGAACAATGTCGGCATACAACTTTAAATTTATCCACTCGTCTATCCCCGTTATGTATTTTTAACAGAGAAGCCAAAGTGTTCCCAAACAGGAGACCGTAGTGAGGTGGGAGGGTCTTCAAGCTCTGGCTTCTCTTTCGCTGTTGCCATGATACCATTTTCTTACTCATGCCCGTGCTCGTCACTCAATAGCGTCCGTTCGGAAACTCGCCCAGGAACATTGTTCCGCTGCGCTTAATATCGCGCTAATAATAAATTTATACTATTTAATAAAAAATTTTTTACCGAAACGGTACGCAAGTGTACCGAACCGAACAGGCCTCACCGAAACGGTTCAATACATCCCCGTGAACCGTTACACCCCTAATGCACAGTCATGTCATCTTGCTTTAGGAGGTGGGAAACTTTGGGTATGCGTCTGGTCAAGACAGTTCTGAGAAGCGCTTTAATGGGTAGCTTTGGCTAAGAAATTTTAGAATTGTGCAATGAAATTGGTCTCTTGTTTAGTCATGCCACCCAATTGCTTCCCAGTTCAGAGAGAAAACTGCATTGCATTGCATTGCGATTTATTTGGTAAATGTGTTTCTGAAGTTTATGTTTAAAAAAGTTTCCATTTTTTTACTCTGATAAAAAGTAAGTAATTTTTTAATGCACATTTTCAACATTTTAGTTCCATTGTGTTCAATGTTTCCATGACAAGAAATTGTCTCCACCTCACCTTGGTAGTTCCTCAGCTGTTTCTGTTTCAGTTCATTACTGAATTTCAACCTAAGTGGAGCTTTGATGATCATTAGCAGCTGTTTGGCTCAAATAGTTGACGATACCCTGACTATAATCCTACAATATCCTGACGTTTTGCAAGTGTACCTTTAAAATTGGATGCTGGACAAAGCTCGCAGTAAACCGAAGACGGTGTACGTTTGTTTCGGCATAAAACAGAGTAATCTGTAGTGATCGACCGTTATTGATTTTTTATTACCGATACCGATACCAATTATTTGCATGTTTATCAAAACTCTTATACAACAATAAATAGAGGGGTCTGAAAGTCCACTTTTACTAAAGTTTTTTTTATTTTTTTTTTTCAAAAATAAAACCTTCAATGAGGTAAAAAGCAGTCTTTCATGTTAAATTTAATATTCATATTACAACAATAAAAATATTTTATGAAAAGCATGAGCAGCAACACTAACATTTCCAATAAGCAAAATAAATATAGAATGTCTGTCTTCAAGCACAGAAGTCATATCAACTTTGCAGAAATGTAACTTCATTTTAAACTACAGTTTTATTAGGTTTATAAAGCTGTTTATAGGCTAAATAGTTAAGAATAATTTGCTGGATAATGTTAATTTACTGAGTAATATTCTGAAATATTGAAATATTGAAATATAACAAACAAAACATCGTTTTTATTGTATTTCTGATATGTTATATCACAATTACGTTTTTGAAAAAAAAAAAAGTTTTTGTCATTCTAGATTATGAAATGCGTGCTGACAAAGCGCATTCAATTTCTTAGTTATATTTATTTAGAATATGTTTATTAGGGTAATGATGGTTATATAAATGTTAATATAATTCGGGGTGTTTTAGTGAATCTTGTTAAAAGTTATATGCGGTGGCTGTGCTGAAGCATTTCATGAGCATCAACCCGCTGAGTGAACAGCAAAATAGAAGCGACTTCACGAGACGAATGAGGAGCATATAGACGTGCATTAGTGGCTGTATTTAATTCAGGCAAGTTACCGGTACGTCTTTATTGGAACAGGACATGACGGTTTATTTTAGCATTCGTGACTCCGACTTCACGAGACGAATGAGGAGCATGTAGACAACAGAGAGAATTAAATTCAGCGCTTTTATTTACAACATGTGCTTATTCATGGCTGTATATTATTTAATCCAGGCAAAGTTACGTCTTTAATGTGACAGGATTTGACGGATTATTTTGCGTGACTCTGTGAGTTCGTCTTTATTTCTTAGAGCCAAGCTGCATAAATTACATATCCGTCATTTATGTAACACATCTAATTTGTGCATTAATAGCTGTTATGTTAAATAAAGTTTACTAAATATAGCAAAGCAAGTAAGTATACTTTACCTGTGCACGCAGTTGTTGTTCCCCTCAGACGCCGTGCTGCAATGGCGATCATGCGCATAATTCTCAAAACGCCCACAAGATGGCGCCGTTTATCGGTGAACCCGATATTACAAAACCGATAACCGATTATGGTAAAATGCTTAAATATCGGGAAAAATATCGGTAAAACGATATATTGGTCGATCTCTAGTAATCTGGTATACATAGTTCCAATACCTGATCAGGTAAGCGTTTCTATAGCAACTTAGGGCTGGACAATATGGCATAAAAAATCGATTGCATTTAAAATCTTTTTTTTTTTTTCACCCCTATTCAAAATCAATCTGCAGATAACAAAGAAAATGTTCAAAACAAACTATAACTTTGTACACTATAACACAAAGTACAATGTGCACAGTTATTTAAAATTTTAAATATATCGAATTAATGGATGTCACTTAAAGGCGTCTTTGATGACACTGCAGAAGGGTTGTGCGCATGTGCACAAATATCTTTCAATTCTCTATAAAACTGTTGATTCATTAATTTCCTGTAAGTTTAGGGATTGAATTACTGTTTAAACATTAATTCAAGTCTATTACAATACTTTATTCATGATTTTGCGGTAAACATATGTTCAAATAGGGCTGGACGTTGTGACCAAAATTTTATTTCACTGTAACAATATCTTTTACAATAGTTTTTTATATAACTAGTTATCCCAGAAAGTGTACAAAAGGGCCTTAATACACCTAAAAATATACATAAGAGTAAAGTCTTGGCTATTTTTCCTCCTGTGTATCATTTGCATTGTAGACACACTTTTCGTAAATGACTCCCGTGGACAACAAATCGATTAATGTCCGATAAATACAATAGAGTTTGATACGTTTTCAAGATGTGATCATTTAAGCAACGGTAGTAAGCAGACTGAAATCATACATGACATTGCCACTTATTTCAGTACCACAACATCTGGAGCTGTTTGATTGTGCTCCCACTGTTAACAATGATCACCATAGACCACAATCAACTAAGTCGAAAAGCATCTGAGGAATCCTTCCTTTCTGTACTGCTCTCTGAGAAATAAGCAGGGGTTTGTGAACTGCTTCCTGGTATCTCATCAAAACTGCGGTGTGACAGCCCCCTGCAGAGTCTCAGGGGTGTAGTGACTTTTTAATCTGTGTCTATATTTTAACATGATTTAATGTATCTGTATTCTTCATTTATCCGTCTCAGAATGATGTTTGTTCATATTTGTTGCTAAATGTTTAAGCAAAGGATTACTCAGTAAGAAAAGCTGACTTTTTTCAAGGGAGATACTTTCAAAGAGAAGTTTTGTTGATTAAAGTGTGTTTTTTTGCTACACAGGTGTCAGTTTCACTTCAAGAATGACTTTAAGCATTACTAGCACTGCATCAAGTGGTAAGCTACTACAATTTCCGTCCGATAGACAGTCCCTCCAGGATTTTGCGGGATTTTTTTGTGATTGTTGCAGCCTAAAATGCAGAATTTGCGGCAGCTTTTTGAAAAGTTGCGATTTTTTTTTAAGAGATATTTTTCTCAATAGCATTGCATTACCTTATGATTTCACAAACATGTTATGAATTTTTTAACCTTTTACTATCTGTATTAGTGCTGGGCGATATGGAAAAATCAAATATCACGATATGGATTATTTTATATCACGATAACAATATATATCACGATATACCACAATAAAGTACGTTTTCAGTTATTTTCTGAAAAGTTTGACAAAAATATCATTGCATACTTTTTTTTTGCAACTTTATTTTGGAGTGATATTTAACTGAACTGTCACAAATGAGAAAAACTACATTTTAGTGCAGCAATGTAAACGTATCAAATGACAAGAGATGTGGTGGAGGTAGAGCTACAGTAGCCTTCACATTTTTTAACCACATCATAGTTATTTAAATAGTATTATCAAAATAAACTATTTAAAAAAAATAAAATAAAATTTAAGTGCACAACCATTTCAGGTTTCTGAGCAGAAAAGTACTCAATTATAAAAAATAAACAAAACATTTTTCAAGATGGCACATGTGATTTCTTTATGGCGCTGGGACGTTTTTTCATACGGTGTGCATTTTATGAAAGACTCTTTAATTTTAGGCTGGCTTTATTTTTTCTCGCCACTTGCCCGGGCTGTTTCACAACTTTCTTTACGTCGCATTTCTTCGATTCTCCAGTATTCTTTTTCGTGAACCTTCTTCAAGTGGTAAAAGAGGTTTGTTGTGTTAGCGTCGGGCGCGGAAACAGTTTTTTGGCAGAGTTTGCAGATGACTGTCTTCTGCTCTGTGTTGGAGCTCTTGAAGCCAAAATGCAACCAAATCACTGACGTAGGCCCCACGTATCGGTAAAAGTATTTGTTGGGCTGCTGCCTGCATAGCAGTTTCAATTTGTTGCGACTCCAGGCACTCATCTTCAACCTCTTGCGTCTCCATCTTTAAGCACTCACGAGTTAACTAGCGTAAAGCATGTCGCAACAACGTAAAGCGTCACGTCGCAAAATCGATACGGAGTTTCTTTGCAAAAAAGTTCATTTTTATTCTTGATTATCACTTATATAAAGGGTAGAGTATGCATTGCATAGCCACAAGACATTATCATACATTTGTCATAGCCTATTTAATGCAATATTTTCTTTACTAATTGATAAAATTAGGTTAGAAACGATAGAAGAGAAATAGGACAATAGACACTTTTCTATCGTCCCCACGATATATATCGTCATATCGCCCTGCACTTACCTCTATAATCTTATGCCCTCGCGGCTTTCTGCACGCTCTGATCACATGCAGATATGACAGCAGGAGGTTCAGTTAAGAAAAAAAATCATGTCCCAGTAAAAGACTTTTTAGACTTTTAGCATTTTGTTTCCGTGGCGCCACGGCTACGTCTATGTAGGCGAAACACTGGAATAAATGATGGATGAAACTACGTGTGAAAGTATGAAAAATTGTTTTATTAACTGCCCCTCTCAAACTCGCTAGCACTATCACCTTGCCCATGCAAGTACTTCCTGACAACTGACAAAAGCAGACCACCACAGACCTAGTTTTACAAACGTTATCAAGTTTTGTTGTTTCTTTCGCTGCTTGTAATGGATTTGCAGGCAACAGCTTCGGTGATAGTCACCTGCCATGTCGGCTCTTTCACGGACATGCTCCTGGCAAGTTTTGCTGTAGAGAAGTGTTGGTCAAGCTAGGTTTTTTTTGTGTTCCATGACAATGTTGCACACAGAGCAAAAGAGTTTCCCTCCACTTTCATGGAGAACATTAGGGAATTGCTTTGCACGCTTTTTCGTAGTGATATTTGCGGATAAGTGTGATGTATTTGCGCTCATGCCTGCTTTCTCTGATAAGGAAGTCCTCTGTGAAAATAATGCCGCGTAAAGTGACGGACCAAACTTATTGGTCAAATTCGCCGTAATTTCGCTGCAAATAAATTGCGGGATTGGCTGAATTTGCATGAATTGGCGTGATCGCAACATCCTGGTGGGACTGGATAGAAGCATTTAAAACATTAATTGTCTCCAGGCCTCCAACCAAACACTAGAATTTGGTTTAGATAAGAACAGTTGTGCATTTTTCAATCTTGAAATAATTTGTTCTAGCAATGCATCACTGAACGCAAGACTGCACTTAATAAACGCGGACATCACAGTTTATTTCCTATAATATCGTTTCTTTCATCCTAAGTGACAACTGATTACTGAATCTTAATCATGCTCAAGAGATTCTCCATCTGTACATGGTTGTAATTCCAGGTTTAGTGAATTTAAACTTGAGTTACAGGTTTGTGACGTCTGAAGTGTTTTTATGTTGTGTAGCAGGGACCGGCTTAACGACAGCAACAGCAGCTCCACCACAGACAGACCCGACTGTCATAGGAGGCAAGTACCAGTGACATTTTTAGGTACAACATCTGTACACGTGTCCAAAATAGGCATGGGATGAAAACCCAGTTTGATTTACTGCGATTTGAAAAAGGGTAAACAAAAAAAAAAAAGTCATACGATCCTACTGTAGGAAACTCAGAATCAAAGGCCAGGAGATTTTGGGGTTATGGAACAAGTTTATTCTCCAAAGCTGTAATCATCCAAAAACCTTCAACACAGCAAACTAAAACATTCTTTCTTTCTTCTTATACACTGGAAACCTTTGGGGGCTGCCTACAAAAGGAGTGGTCAGTTCAAAGCATGATCAGATAACAGAAGACTGTAAATCAAGTAACACCTACCTGCCCCCGACAAGGACAACATACCATATTTTTCGCCGTATAAGACGCATCCAATTTTAAATGAGGACGATCTAGGAAAAAAAGATTCTGAACCAAATACTATAGAAAATATTTTATATCAACTGTGTAAAAGTTAACAGCAGTTTAAGAACAATTATATGCCAAACATGTAATATGAACAGTCAGTAAACAGTAAAAGTAACAAAAAAGGCTGTAATGTTTCATACCTGCTCCTTACGATCCGCGCTATGGTAGGATCGACGAGGCGAGATGGGCGATGGCGTCAGTGCGCACCACGGGTGTACAAATATGGCCGGAGTGTGATGGGAATTTTCCCATATAATACTACCATCTTGTGGTCATTTAGAGAAATGTAATTTGAGAAACTTTTAAGAGCACAAGTCATACTTCAGTCCCGCCCTTCTTCCGGCGCTTGTCTTACTTTGAGAGGCTCGAGGTTCTTCTTCAAATGCAGATAACATGTGTGTAGGAAATGCGTTGAGACTGCTAAATCTTTACAATAAATAGCCGCATTTGCTTTGTTCTCTCTCAAACAGTCTCCATTGTTTGTTATCTATTTAGAAGGTCTCTAACGCTTCTCTAAGGCCTCTCTTATGCCTCTCCTACTGCCGTGACTGCCCTCCGCTCCGCGGCGCTCTGCATTCGCCATCTAAGATGCACCAACTTTCCTTCCTCAGTTTTGGGGAAGAAAAAGTGCATCTTATACGGCGAAAAATACTGTACATTGGCTGGTGTTATTTAAAAAGATTATTCTATCTTAATAACCAGTTCTCTATAAATCACTATCATTAAGTGATGAATCTCAAATACCAAATACAAAGTTAAACACGTAACTTTTGGCCGTTGTTAAATAGTTGTAGGAAAAGCATAGCTTACAATACGTTTTGTGTGGACATTTCCTCGAACCTCACCAGTCCAGCCTTAATCCAGGAATGGTGAATATGCTCACAGTCCTGCATCTTAACTTGGACTGAATTAAGAATATGTATTTTTCTTTGTCGTTTTGATTAGTGATAGCATTTTTTTTTCAATTAGAATTTTTTTTTGTTGCAGATTTAGGCACTTTTATTTAATTAAGAACATTTCAGTTATTTTAATTATTTTGACTGATGTTCCTAAAATAAAATATAATGTGCTCAGTTAGTAAAAACTTGTTAATATGACATTGTGGAGGAGTAATAACTAGGGGTGTAACGGTACGCTAAAATCGTATTCGGTTCGGTACAGTGTCTTGGAGAGATTGGTTCAGTTAATTCGGTTCGGTACAAAACAATAAGAGCTTACATAATCTTTATTTTGAAAAGCTGCCAATACACAATAGAATTCTTGCATAAAATAAATAAAAGTGACACATTTGGGTGATATTTTAAATAAATTGCACTCTTTATAAAGAAATACACATTTTTTAAATAAAAAATGAAATACTGCAACTAGTTAGGACCTGAAAACTTTTAACACTAGCAACAGCTTCAGCTTATATATCAACAAAACTAACTATTAAAGTTTTAAGTTTTTGGATAAAAAAAGATAAACCTATCCACATTTTCTGAAGAGAGCACAGATCTGGTTGCAGTGACAATATCTCCAGCAGTAGAAAATGTTGATGTGTTGCCTGCCACATACCCGATCTCCGTGGAACAATGTCGGCATATAACTTTAAATTTATCCACTCGTCTATCCCCGTTATGTATTTTAACAGAGAAGCTAACGTGTTCCCAAACAGGAGACCGTAGTGAGGTGGGAGGGTCTTCAAGCTCTGGCTTCTCTTTCGCTGTTGCCATGATGCCATTTTTTTCTCATGCTCTGCTACTCGTGGCGTGCAGCTCTACTGTGCGTCACTCAATACCGTCCGTGCGGAAACTCGCCTAGGAACATTGTTCCGCTGCGCTCAATATCGCGCTAATAATAAGTTTATATTATTTAATAAAAATACAGAATACTGAAACGGTACGCAATTTTAGTGGCAGTCGTGGCCTAGTGGATAGGGTGGTTGACTGGAGATCAAAAGGTCGCTGGTTCGATCCCCAGCTCCACTAGGAGTCGAAGATGGGATGAGTGTTGAAACTCTCTCCCTTCTGAGACAACCATGACTGTGGTGACCTTGAGCAAGTCACCAGTTACCCACAGCTCCCCGGGCGCCGCAGCCATGGCTGCCCACTGCTCCCGGTGTGTGTTCACGGTGTGTTTATTCACTGCTGTGTGTGTGCACTTGGATGGGTTAAATGCAGAGCACAAATTCCTTGTATGGGTCTCTCCATACTTGGTCGTAACGTCACTTCAAGTGTACCTAACCGAACAGGCCGTACCGAAACGGTTCAATACATTCCCGTGAACCGTTACACCCCTAGTAATAACAATACAGTAAAACCGTGATTTTTTTTATATTTTTTATCCAAGGTTATCATACCGTCAGAATCTTTTACTGGCCCAATCCAATTCAATCTCTTATTTTTGTATCCCGGGCTTATTCCGTAAAAACTTTGTAACCATTCCCCCAGTAACTCACCTATTGGTTACCGATTAGCATATTCATGATATGTATGCAAAGTTACTGTTTGATGGTCAGCATGAGTGAGGGAGATTGGAATGAATTATTACGAGCAATTTCAATACTGAGCTATTAACTGTTTATTAAAACAACATCGATAGACAACCTTACCTCTATGAGCCAGAAACTGATCCCAAATCAGATGCAAAGCCATTTTTGCCACTTGGGCAGTCTTGAACTTTTTCCCCTTTTCCTCTTGAGCTTTTTAGCCCCGGATGGTTCAACTATAGAAGAATTACACTAGAACTTAAATATAACTTGAATATTAACGAGCCACTAAAGAATTGACTTCATTACGCCTAGACCAATCAGAGAGAAGTATTGCGCGAAGCAGTTTTTATTGGCTGATTTGAAGAATTTGCACCACACTGCCTGGATTGAGTCAGAGACGCTTTGAGAGAAAACAGTAGAAACGGTGGATAATGTATGCTTTTCAGCTAAAAAAAGCCTCAACAGAGGCTACGGTTTACAGGGAGCCACCAGCAGAAACAACATGAATAATGTATTTATGAAATAAATTTTTGGTAAACGAGTTGTGACCGTGTTCAGTGGTGACCTAGACGTGAACGTTGACTGATTCCTTCATGATACACACTTTAACATGACTAGTTTAATAAATAATTTAATTATCAATGATATATCGTCTTGTTTTATTTTGTGTGTAAAAACATTTGAGCAAAATGACAAAAAGAACTCGAAATAATTTTAGAAATTGAGGCTGCCCAAGAAACGTCCCTGTTCACTACAGTTGCATCGCATGATTGGGCCGGTGTCATCATGGGATACCAACTTATTTATTGAGTTACACGTTTGTGTGTTGCTAGCTGTTTGACTAGCGTTTGTTTCCGGATATCACAAGAGAAAGCATTGCTTTGTGGATAGCGCATCACTTCCGGCGGAGGGAAATTAGGCCTTTCATGTCCAGCCTTGACGTTACCATTCGACTCATGGACACCATTAATAGCGTGAATAAAACCTGTTTATAAAAGAAACAAACTCATTTTTTATTCAGGAACATCTATGTTTTGGTTTCTGATTCCATCTACTCTTATAAATCACTATAAAAGCTGCAAATAGGCTCAACATGTCACAACCTCTTTAAAAAGTCTTACGTTTGACATTGTGAAACCTGCAAAAATCCTGGAAACGCATTGATGGTTGTTTACTTTTTTTTCTTTCAGTGGTAATAGCCCTGATCCTGGTGACACTTGCTGCATGCGGTTTCCTCTTGTACCGATACCTGTGTCACAGTAAGGGGGTTTACAGAACGGCCGGTGAACCGGCTCCAGGAGTGGACCCAGACCAGGTCTACAATGACACGGTCACTGAAAATAAGAAAGAATACTTCATCTGAAAAGTTTGGTTAACCAGCGAACAATAAGTGTAGGTGAGATAGATGCCTGAACAGTACATTTTGAAGGTTTATAAGAAATGGACATATGTATAAGCCACTGTCCGGTGTGTTTGTAAGGCTTCGGTAAAGGGAGGAGTTTTATATCGAGAGGATGGGTCTGAAGATTTTGATGTTAATAAGCTCACCAGCGTTAGTGGTCTGCTGGAATCTGTTTTGTTTTGTTTTTGTTGTTGCCTGTATATAGTTTATAGCCCACTCCAGATATACTTACAGTGTTTGCAGAAATGACAGAATGATTTTAGTCCTTGTTTTACCAAATGTGGCTTTTAAACAAGGTATTTCGCCTTGCTATTTTATACAAATTGAAAGTTTATAAGGTTACTAGTTGGTGAGTCCACTGTTACAGTTCCTTGTAAAGACATGGTATACTTTTAATAGTGGACATTTTTTTTTTTATAATTTTACTACATCATTATGTTGCCAAATATAATTTTCAGGTTTTATTATTCGAAACAGACTATTACAATTTGAACACCTCCTTTAATGTTTTTTTCCCCCCGTGATTGTTTGCATTGTAGATTCTCTTTGGAAATTGGTACAAACCTTGAAAGGTTCCTAAGTGCTGTACATGAATCACTATAAAAAGACTGTATTACCTGCAACTTGTGCAAATGTCTGTAAAAAGAAGATTGCACTGGGTTCCAGAAGGTCATGGAATGTGGAATGATGTCTTGGGGGCTTGCTGCAGGGATTCTGCAACACTGCTTTATGGCTGAAAAGTAAAAGTTTGGACAAACTACAGATGGTCTTGAAAGTATTTTCACTTTCAAATGTGTGATGATCGTGTCTTGTGGCCTTTTAACACTTGCCGTAACCTGTATTAGACAGGAATTGTATAGAATGCCTAGGCAAAGCATCTTCACAAAAGAAAAGTACATTTAAAATTTTACAAATACCTTCAGGCATTTTAAACATTGCCATAGCATTCTATAAAATCATGGGATCTGGATCGCTCACAGACAAAAGCACTATTCGGCACTAATTTTCCAAACAACGTTTGAATTGCATTTCTTCTTCTTGAGTTACGTCCGTTATGTCATGTGCTGATCCGGTTGTTGACTAACAAGTCAATTTTACAGAGATACAAGTGTCTGAGTTTGGCTTGCAATCTTGATTGGTGTTCATCTCATATGGTTAGATTGCATGGACTGCACAACAACAGAGCATTGGCGGCGAAAAGGAAAGCGGTGCGATAATGTAGTCTTGGAGAACTTTCTTCTTTTTAAATCGTTGAAGCGTTTCATTCGCATGCTGTGTTGCCGCCTACAAAATACCAGAAATCCTGAAATTTGGCAAGCAACTTCACGCTGTCCAAAACACACAAGAAATGTGTTTTACACCGAAAGGTTTTTCTCAATTCCTCAGACGAGTTCAGAGTTTGGTGAAAAACAGTAGGTCTTGATAAATATGCTACCTCTCAACAAATATGCTACCTCTCAACACCAGAGGGGTCCCATTTCGCTACATGTAACAGTGTATGTGACAAATAAAGGCTACCTATCATCATCATCTGGAATTTTTACAGGGGTCGTGAGAAGAAAAAAAATAGACGTTGTAGATTCAGACATGATTTAAAAACACAAAGTAAGTTTAAGAAACAGTATTTTCTCTAATGAGCCCCTGTTCGAATAGGTCTTAATCAAGCTCACGTGATTTTAGATTACGCGGACTGTATTCGGTCACATGACCACAACAACAGAGCAGTGGTGACGAAAAGGAAAGCAGCGCAACACGAGTTGGGAGGAAACTATATTACCTGAAACTGATATTAGGGAACTATATTACCTGAAACCCCCAATTCATCAATATATTCTTTCTGGTGCCACAACATTCCAATTTGGCGCTAAGGATTTAATGTAGTTGTGCCTAGTGTTTACTGTATATTGATTAATACTGAGTGTAGGGGCTGGAAGTGTGCCATGCTACAACAGTTTTGTGCGTAGTTCTTTCACTTTCAGAACCTCTTTTTATTCACGCTTGCAGTAAATGATACCAGGCATTCCCTAGAATCTTGTTTCCAAAGAACACTTTGCCAAAAACAGTGCCGGTGACAATTTGTGCTGTGAAAGTTATAGAGAATAGACTAGTGAAAATCTTTGGTTTGGTGAGAACCTATCCGAGTCAGGCCGATGCAGAAACAATCTCTACATGCAAACAGTGTTTCAGGTTGACTCTCAATCTAATGCACATTGAACCAGCATGGCTACCACAGCATCCTGTTAGCAAGGCTACCCCATCCAGTTTGTGTTTACTCATTAATTTCACAACAGGACCCCAGATTCCGTAAGATCAATATACCCAAGGGGAGAGTGCTGGATTGCTGTGCTAGATGATCTGACCTCCACAGTCACCTGACCCACACACAAATGGGCAAACGTAGCATGACCATACCTGAAACTTGGGTTGATCAGTTTCGTTGGAATAAAGCAGCAGTCCCCAACCACTGCTTTTTCACCGGGCCATACACAGTGGATGAAAGTCCACTGAAATTATATAAAGTGATTGAATCGGAAAGGGATTTTTTGGTATTTACTCTCACTCTTTTGACTTTCCCTGATGTACATGTCGAAGTCTCTTGACACCTCAAGATGCATAGGATGGGAAAAGGTGCAGAGTAGAAAATGAGCACAGGTCTTAATTTGAACAGCATTATGGGGAACAATAAACTGGTCCTCTGTGCAAAAGATGTTGGGAACTGCTGCACTTAAGCACCTTAAATGCTGGTTCTTGTTTTTGGTATGAAGAAACCAAAAATATGAACAGTGTTTTTGATGTTTGCCTCAATGACTAGAGTATTGGGTGTGTTAAATTCACATTTTACCAATTCTCAAATGAGTTTTATGTCTTTGCTCTGCACCAGAATGACTGGGGAACTTCATTATTTTAACAATTTTATCAACAGTGCTGTAAAAAGTCTATAACATTCTTGCTTTGTTTTCCAAAGTAAAGGCCATTGAGAGGCCGTCTCGAAATCAATTTTTTTTTTGTTACTTTTCAATCTCAAGAATCGCTGTCTCCAAATTTAATTTAATGAATGGACTTGCTGTGCTGCAAGTAATGTGCCCACCAATCCCATTAGGTGAGGTGTTTTCTTGAAATTCAACGAATGAGTAAATAACTATTAACAGTTTTAAAAGACCTTTGTGTCCTTTTATGTTGTCATGCTCATATTTGGATAGGCCTATTGGTGCACATGCACCATTGCGTGCAATTTTTGAATATTCAAGAGTATTTCAGAGTATCCTGGGGGTCACAAGTCACTGGCAAGGTTATTTTAGGGGGTCGTGAGCAGAAAAGTATTGGAACCCCTGGCTTAAAAGGAGTTGTTCTAACATCATCTACTAAAGAACAGTATATAAATGAATTAGGGCTAAAACACATCGTATTTGTTCAATAATGTGCGATATATTAGCAAATAATGCTGGTAACTGGGAAAAAGGTGGAAGCGTATGGCGCCAAACTGGACCCTTCAGCTTGGGTCCAAGTGCAGGTTAAAGTTCTTGATTTAGTGCAACGCTGAAATAAAGTGCACTTTTAAGCTATTTTTATGGATTGGGATGATGTGGACAAAATATTGAAGCCGAAAAGGGCCAAGAAATGGAGTCCCTGAGACTTTGAAAAGCATATTAGATGACCACCGTAAGAACCTTATCTCGAAAATATCAAGTGTATGCAAAGCTGTAATCAAATGATGGTTATTTATATATTTGTTTTAACTCCAGGTGTGTTCATTCAGCTCCTTGATGTGATAACCGGAAATGTAACGGGGAATGTCCAAATGCTTATTTTACTGCTAGTGCATGTAATCTGTGTTTTTTGTGAAGTCAGTTAATTGGATTTAGTTACAATATTGTCATTTTTATTGCAGTTGTTTTATAATGTTACAATAAAATAATAAAGCGGCCTTTGGATTGAAAATAATTAATTGGTAGCTCTGTATTAAACGAGAACATGAGCTTATTGACGACTGTGACAGTTGAGAAATGTGTAAATGTTATGTGGTCAATCAACACCAACATTCAAAAATATAAACATGAAAACACGATTTCTCAAAATTCAAAATAGCTTTTATTCTAAATTTTGCTTTATGCGTAAGGTTTAGTATAAAAAAAGTTAAGTGCACCACATTTTTCCTTGGAGATCACATGTTGCAATCCAGGAAAGATCTTGATTCCTTGATTTTGCAGTGTGCATTCGTTACATCATCACAATCTTTTAGATTACGTATTTAAGAAATAAAGAAAAACAATCGGTTTCCCTGAACTGTAGTGCCCACAATGACTATTACTACTGGTGAGGTGACCTCCATGTTATTGAGGCTTAAGATAAGCAGTGTATCCAGTAAGTTGCATACACACCTGTGAATAAATGTTACACTAAGACTGGAAATGGACGATCCTTCATGGAATGGTAGATTGGAAATAACTGCATTTCCAGTTCAGAATATATAACAAAAAAGTATATAAAACCAACATGATTCTATTTTAATGACGCTAAGGCAATGCCAGCTTCCATGAAGTGTTGGTAAAAAAAAAAAAATCTTAAGTCCTATGGACAAAACCTTTAGTCGGATACCCAGCGATGCACTTCTGTAAAAGTTCTAAAAGTATTAAGGTTTAATAAAAGGGTCAGCAAATGTGTTCAGTACAATTACTGAACACTGTATCAAGATCGAAGTTAGCTTTAGCCTCAAAATAAACAAAACTTCATCTTAAAGGTACACTATGTACATGTTTTCCAGAAGATTGATGGAAAAAAGATCCAAACATGTGCAAGGAGATTACATAAAATGATATAGACTCGGTGTGTGACGAAACTGGTTCGGTTTACGTATCTTGTTTGCAAGTGATGGAAGGACAGAAGGGTGTTTGTTCAGTTTGTTGTGATTAAGGTGCTGAGCTTAAAGACGGAGCTTGTTATTTTCTAGTGAATCTAATTTATTATTCCCACCCATGGCCATGCGCTTTGAGGCAGGATCAAAAAAAGATTATGGTTCGAACCGATGACTTCTTAAGTAGGTGTCCTGGGAGAGCCATAGAGGGACTCTGAATGGATTCCAAATGACACAATTGCAAGAAGTCCCTGGAAGATTTATGCCACTGACATGTTTTTTTAACCGCACCGGCATGGGGTCAGCAAGTTTGGTTCCCCAACTAGGGTTATCAATCCTATAAACATAAAGGGATTAAAGGAATAAAGATACACAGCGTAGAGTCAGTACCCTTCCACGGTAAAAAAGAGCCAGCTGAGGAGGCTTGGGCATTTATTTCAGATGTCTCCAAGATGCCATCTGAAGCAGTGTTCTGAGGAAGCCATTGGGCAAACCAGAGGGACTATGAATAAATGACATGCCACTTATGAAATGACCTCCACAAATGTTTTACTTTGTCATGGCACAGCTTTTGGGGTCAGCTCATTTATTACTCCAAGTTCCTACTCTTACTTATGGTCATGAGCTTTGGTCAGAATCAAAAGAACAAGATCTTGGTTTCAAGCAGCCGTAATTAGTTTTCTTGGTATGGAGGTGGGGTAATCCCTTAGCGATAGGGTGAGGAGTTCAGAGTAGAGCCATTATCATTCTACAATAAGAGGAGCCAGCTGAGGAGGCCTTTCTAAGTTTGGTGCTCTGAGATACTAGAGGGACTATGAATGAATTCCAAATGGCACATTTAAGTACCGGTAGTACTCGGAATGCTCATGCCACTCTTCCTTGACATGTTTTATACTGGCACCAGTCGACTTGGCATGTTTTTGGAGTCCGTTCAGTATTTATTCTTCAATCTAGATTCCTACTCTCACCTATGGCACAGAGCTGTGGGTCAGGATCAAAAGAACAAGGTCTGGGTTACAAGTGGCTAAAATGAAGGCGAGGTAAACCTTTAGAGATAGGATGAGGAGCTCAGAGGAGAGCCAGTACTTTTATTTATTAAGAAGAGCCAGCTGAGGAGGCTTGGGCATTTTTTTTCAGATGTCTCCTAGATGCCTTCCTGAGTAGGGGTTCCGGCAAAGCCATAGGACAATACCATTCTGTATATGCACAGCTAGACTCTATGTGCTTTTGGAGTCACTTCATGAGTTTTGTGTCAGGATCTAAAGAACAAGATCTGGGTTACAAGTGGCCGAAATGTGTTTTCTTTGTATGGAGGTCGGGTAATCCCTTAGTGATAGGGCGAGGAGCTCAAAGACTTGCTTTGTGAGGTCACAGGTTTTTGGGGTCAGCTCACGATTTACAACTGACAGAAACAACTTTTCTCAATATGGGGGTAGGGTGATCCCTTAGAGATGATGTGGAGCTCAGAGGAAGAACCGGCCTAGCGAGTTTGGACATCTATTTCAGTTATCTCCTAGATGCCTTGTAAGTAGATATTCCAGGAAAGCCTTAGGGCAAGCAAGAGGCATTATTGCTACTGTTCTGCCCGATTTTACTAACTTGGTATAACCCATCTCTGAGTTGCCTTGTTTTGGACAGGTCACTCTGCTACATCATTCTAGTTCCGGTTTGGCTGACAAACACTATAAATCCCATTATAAAAACTGTGGAAACCAATCCCTCAGAGGAAGGTTTCCATGATTATAATTTCAAAAGAAGTACACACTAGAGATTTTATTGGTTATAATCCTAACTATGAAGCCACATGGTTACTTTGTTTTTGTGTTGCACACTATAATGAAAAAAGCTGTGATGATTCTTTATGGCAAATTACGGAGAACAACAACTGACCAGTCAGCAATCAACAGGACGAGTCACTTTTTTTCATGTTTCAAGAGAAGAAGTACAGTGGCCTGATTTTAGAATCTTATCCAAATGAGTACGAAAAAAGAAAAATACAGTTACACGGTACAGAATGTAGTGGAAAAGCCCCCAGTAGATGAGCGGAGAAGTATATTCAAATTAATCGAAAAGTACCCGGGTGACTTAATATTTCAATGAAAATCTAAAGTGTGCATACCATCCATACTTCTCAATCCCATGATGCAGTGCAGGGTAACGTTTAAAATTGCGAAAGATGCTGAACTGAGTGAGAAATTGCCCTACTCACACCCAGACTACTTGGGGTACTGCATTACGTCTTGAAAAATCATAAGAAGTCCCTACTTCATGTACATGGAGGGTATTTCTCGAGTTGAGAAAGCCTCTCTACAAGAGCTAAAGGAAGTGTCTAAGGAAAAGGAAATCTCTTTCCTGTAGAGACTGCTGCCCCCGCAACCTGAGCGCATTACGATGATAAATTAAACTAATATTGAAACTTTCATTAACGCAAGTATATTTTTTAACTCAATTAAAGTGTTTTTCTGGTAACACATTTAAAAATCTTACATAATGTACCTTTAAGTGATATATTACAGGTTACTACTACAGAATAAGTGTGTTTTGTAGAGTAAAGGCTGCTTAAAAAGCTGCATGAATTGGTGGAAACTGGCTGGTCTCCAATAGTTTTTCTTTTTTGTTGTGTGTTCTATGCAAAACATTTTCTAAATCACATTAAGATTGGAAAACTTTAATCCCCTTGTGAAACATTTACAAATCAACACCACAATTTCTCAGCTGAACAGAAGCTGTTGTATATACTACTACATATTACCACACTGCTTTGAAAACATCAATGCAGCAAGTTGAACTCGCCTTGAATTTTCGTATATAAAAGCATATGTACAGACTAATCCACATAAACATTTCCGAATCGTTTGACAGTGCACATAAATTATTCTTGTAGTCCGTCTAAAAAAAACTGACAAGGAAAAACTCTAAAAACAAAACTACTGAAAAGTGCATGCAGAAACATCAAGATGCAACCAAGAAACATTGACATATTTAACCACGACCCCCTACAGAATGCAGTCACGGCACTGGTGTGCTCCAAGTAAGCAATCGCCATCTTCTAAAAATGATATGTTTCATTAATTCTGTGTGAATCTCTGTGCAGATGTACTAAAGTTAAGATAAAACAAGCTTTTCGTCGATTCTATTCCAGATCTTTGGTTCAAGCAGCTCCCCACAAAAACAAACAAACAAAAAAAAAAAAGCTTGAAGTACCAAAATGATTAAAAATATTGAAACCCAACAATTACCATTACGTCTGTGGAAAATGCAAAAGTAATAAAAACCATTTGGGAAGTGAAGAAGCACAGAGCTGGAACGCTCGTAATCTATAGACGTTAAAGTGCTGTTTACAGCTCTGGGTATCCGACATATGAGGGATATTATAAAAAGTAACCTGTCTGAACTAGTTTAGTTGATCTTGTTTGCTCTCTTGTACTGCATTTCCTTTCATTCGTATGTAAATTCCTTTGCTTTTAAATATGGGTGCAGTTTTGGCACCTGATGGATGTATAGGTTTACTCAAATGTACAATACGCCACTATTACGATATTTCCCCTTGATTTTGGGTGCTTAACTTTGCTTTACTTGCTGAGAGAACAATGATTTGAATCAAAAGCATAGTTAAGAGAGCTATTCAAAGAGAAATGTTCAAGTGCATAGCTACATTGGATGCATCAGACACTCTGGACCGTTCTCTTGGCATGATCTCGCTTGAGCGCAAGAAGAAAAACAAAAACCGTGCTAGACAAATCAAACGTGAATATGCAATAATCACACAATTATCGGTAACAGTGGCGTGCTGTACCTTGAATAAGGAGCTCTAAAATATTACATTCCGTTAGATTAAATCAGTATTGTGGCTTAGCCAAGCAGCCCCGTAGGAGGCAGGGGTGGGAGAATGGGTAAAGGGAACCAGGGGGAGGAAGTGGCCCTTCGGTCCCGGCCCAGAGGGGTGTTCAGGTGGGTTACCAGATGGTGTAGCCACCACCGGAGCCGCCCATGAAGAAGTTGCCCTTGCGCTGCGTCATCACCACATTTGCACCTTGCATGGCTGCCATCTGAGCTGCGTTAGGCATGTGTCCAGGAGGAGGCGGCTAGAAATTAGACAAATAAAAAGATTGCTATGAAACAAAAAGGAGCTAAGACTACTACATTTGATCATTTACACAATGTACGCTATCGTTATCGGTGAGTAGTTTAGCATTAACATCTACCGTTGTTGTATACGCCGTAACCAGCGCTTATTTAACTCCATAACATGCAAATTAAGGTTCAAAATCTTTACTTAGATCATTCGTTCATTTTCCAACCAGCTTATTCCCTATTTCAGGGGAATTTCAGCGCACATTGGGTGAGAGGCGGGGATACACAGGTCGCCAGTCCATCGCAGGTGCCTCAAAATCTTCAGTTTTACTCAAATTGGTTGAAGCAAAAATGAATACACCCCGAAAACCTACTACATCTAGTATTTTTTATGAGCACTGTGGTTTTTAAGGACAGCACCAAGTCTTCTTGGCATGAAATGAAGAAGTTGGCGACAGATTGCAGCATCTATCGTTTTCACTCTTTAAGATGCTCAGTTTATCACTTCAGAATTCCCCACAGGTGTTCCATCCAGGGTTCAGATCGGGAGATATTTAATCACAATTGCCCTGCAGTTGAAATCCCGTCACTTTCATTGCAAAACATTCAGATTCATAGCTGATCAACCTGTGCATCCCCTTTAGTTTCAACCAAAATTAATGTATTTTGACATTTTTTCAATTAAAGTACCCAAACTTAACAAAATCTTAAATTTCGCCAACTTAATTCTCATAAATTTACATATATTCCTGTTAATTTCCATTAGGGCTCAACGATATTGGAAAAAAATTACATTGCGATATTGAGAGCCATGAATCCAGGCTAAAGTCAATAATTACATATTAATAATTTCACTAATAGGCAAGCTTCAATACAAGTGACAAAAAGGTCACTTAATATTTTATTCCAAAAATTTTCAGAACATTTCTGTTAACACAAAAGCAGAACATTTTTAAATAAAATAGCAGCTTTACACCAACCCCCAGATTGGTTTACTACAATATAACTTTAAATAAATATATTTTTTATAAAAAAAAAAAACCTTTTTGGTTCACAATCTTTCTTAGCCAGAGTAAAACAGTGTTGGTGTTAGTCATCATACTCATGGCTAAATATATAAAATAAACAAAATGAAATAAAACTTTAATACATTTTGTACATTTTTTGACTTTCCGGAAAAAATACCATCTGCAAACAGCGACTTTTTAGCTCGAAGTCCTCTGTTATGAAATGGACCGTCAGACTCCTGTAGAGCTCCGCTGTCCTGCTGGACCACAAGTCTGTTGTAGTTGCATAGTATTTCACATGCAACAGTTCTGCTTCAATCTTAGATTTGCATTTTTCCTACAGCTCTTTTATCGCAACTTGGGGGAAAAAATATGTGCAGGGTGATATAACATACCGCCTGTCAAGCGTTGGGCTAATTTTTTTTAAATCCCTCTTTGGCGACGGTATTTAATGGCAACATATCTTTACCAGAGCCTCTCTGGTAAGGTGTCACACTGGCAAAGGCATCACAAATATTTGTTTATTTTGGTCGACATCCAGATTTGGCTTTGTATTCGTCGTGAAGAGCTTTGTGATGCCGTTTTAAGTGATCAGACAAATTGGTGGTGTTTCCATGTTTCGTGGCCACAACTTTCTGACAATCCACAAAAAGTACCTCCTTTTTGTAGTAGAAATAGTCCCAAATAGATGATTTCGACTATTTTTTTGGTACAAAATCATATTTTAGCGACGGATCCTCTTCGTTGCACATTTTTAGTAGTGAATGTGAGCGGCGTCACAACGAACCAATCACTGTGCAGCCAAGCAGAAAATGCAGGTCACCCTTGCAACAAGCCATACAACAAACTCGTGTTTTGCTAGCGTTCTGTTATACACCATGGGCTTCTACCCCTCAAATTGTATATTCCAGGCGATGTGACTACCGCGACGTCGATGTCAAAACAGAATATCGTTCAGCCCTAATTCCCATGGTAAGTTTCCATGTATTTTTCTTTCAAAACCTCACATTTATTACGCCAGACAATTTCCAAAGCATTAGCTCGAAGGGTGATCCGTCTCAAAGATCAAAAGTGCTTTTTGTCTCATCAGATTATGAGAGAATAGAGACCCAGTAGTCTTCACCTTTTTCAGCATGAGCAAATACCATGTATTTTAGTGCATGGGCTTTGAGAGAGACTTCCTTCGTGGACGATACCCATGCATGCCATTCCTCTGCGGTGTGTGCCCTATGGTGTCACAGGAAACAGTTTGGCTTTCTACTGCTTTAGCTAACTTGCAGGCGATTTTCTTCAACCCTTTTCACCAGATTATGCTCCTGTGGAGATGCTAACATCCATGGACGTCTTCCATCTTTCTTACATTGTGCCTCACTGTTGCTGCAGTATTTTGACTAATATGTAAAGCTTGTAGCCCTCACTTTTTGTGTGAAGGAAAGATTTCCTTGCTTAGAATTTGTGACATTTCTCTTACATGGGGAGCCGTGGCTGACAGCATGTTAATTCCTAAAAGAAAACATTCTGACAAATGTAGTGAGGTGTGCTCATTTTTGCTGAGCACAGAGTGACATTACAAAAAAAGTAAACTAGTTTTAGTTACATGATTGTTAAAGTAACTACTTGAGAAGGTGGAGAAGTAACTATAGAGTAAAGCCCAAATTAAACAGCTGCGTGCATACGTAGCCAATCTGCAATATCATTTTATGACCATTAGTGAGCAGTGTTTCTCTGTGTGGATTGCTTCTTTGGGACATTTTAAATGTTATAAATAACTATCTGATGATCTTTCTATTTTGTACTTTGTCTTCAAGTGATTTGATCCATGGTGTTTTTCTTATGGCGGAGACACTCGGATATGTATGAGCCACTCCTGCTACCAAACCAGCCAATAACAGAGTGTATGGTCCATGTCTACGCTGCGCAAAGTTACATTTTTGGGAGGTGCATGCCAGACTGTGTGGGTGTTTCATATACAGGGAGGCTAGAGCGTGTGTAGTGGATAGCACGCAGGACACATAAACACAGGGTGATGCGGGTTTGACTCCTGATCCAGTTGTCTGTCCTATTCAGTCATGTTCTCTCTCTGCCCCTCTCCCCGCTTTGCTTTGCTTTGCTTTGTGTTACTTAAAAAAGCCTACGGCCCCAAAAATAAATAATCTTTCAAAAAATATATGGCTGGGCGGTTTTGTAAAGAAATTAATTAGCAGTCTTCTCGTTTTTACCAATTCGATTTTTTTATTTTATTTACCAAGTCAGTTTTTTCCCAGTGTCTATAAAACGCTATTGCTGTACTTCAGATTTCTACAAACATCTGATACTGAAATGAAATGCAGAGCGCCATCATGTGGTCAGACAACACAGCTTACACTTTGACGAAGTTTGCATCCAATAAATTTTTCTTCAAAAACTCAATTTCTCGATTTAAGACTAAATAAAATCATCTTATAATGCTCAAAAAAAATAAAGAAAATTAGACTTGGTCAGTCTTCCAGTCTTCTTTCTATTTGAAAATATTTATTTAGAAGAAATATGTTAGAGAAAGGCAAGATTGGGTTTATCCAACACAACCATTTGTATTGGAAGTAAACATTGAGCCAAACTCTTTATATGTTTCAAGTCCAATAAACTTGAAATAAATTATTTACATCCAAGTGTCATTAAGTAGTGTCAATGGTAGTGAAATCCTGTGACCACTAGTGAGATCACACATTAGCTAGTAGTGTTTTTCTGCTACAAAAAAAAAAAAACAGCACACAGAAAGACAATATAAAGAAAGAATTTAAAGCGTCTAGAATAGGATAGATTTCCTAAAATAGTTCTAAGAATAAATGGATGATGAAACAGATCAAGTAGGCTACTCACAGGAATAGAAGCACTGGTACCAGGACCGAACCGAGCTCCAGCATCAAATCCACCATCCACCATGACAGTGGAGCCAGGGGGGTACACAGGACCTACTGGATAATAGGCCATTGGGACACTAGGAGCCATGCCCCCCACTGAAACAGATTGGCCGTGCATGGGCATGTACATCTGAGTACCAGGGTAAGCTGAGGTCATTGGGGGCATCTGTCCAGGACCTGGAGGAGGAGCCATGTATCTGGTCTGATAAACCTGTAAGGCCAGATTCATTTTGTTCACTTGAGACAACAAAAACACCAAGCGTCATCAACTAACGATTGACTACAAATCAATGGATGTGGTGTCCACGAGGGCCAAACTGATTAATCATAATTTTGGTAGAAAGAGGCGGGAAGCAGATGAAGATGAAAGTTTGAGGCTTAGCATCTAAATTAATGATATGACAAAAAAAAATTGTTAGTGCATGTTTTTCTGCTTTATAGCACTTTTGTTATGGCTGCCAATGAAAATCTGATAACGTCTGACACCAGCCTCAAGTGGCCAGTCGATGAATTGCAAGCAGGTTAGACCATTTCTTGGGTTAATTAAAAATTTCTAGGCCTGCAACTGCAATAGTTCCCATAATCTATTAATCTGATCTTTGTTTTGATATTTTTTTTTTTATAAAAAATGAACAACAAAAGACCATAACTGAGGTAAAGGCTGCGAATATTAAATGATCTTTCCATGAGTCGGTCGTCTCATTTTCGCTGCTTAATTGTTTCGTCGTAGCGCATCATACCGACCTTTCAACTTTTCCCGGTTGTAGTTCATATATATATATATATATATATATATATATATATATATAATTTTTTTTTATTTATAAATAATCACATCAAGCTCATGTGCAAGTGTCATTTAAACAAGAATAGCAATCATATTAAATTATATTCGGCTCCCTGAAAGTGGTGCTATTTGAGCTATTTTTAGAACAGGTGGCGGGCGACTTGTGTGGTCCTCACGGGCGACAAGATGCCCGCGGGCAACAGGTTGGAGACCCCTGTTCTAGAGCTTTTATGAAAAATTGGCTTTTGTACAAAAGATTTATTCCACATAACTTAGCTCTACTAACCTCAGAGTATGGTGGAGGAGCGTCAGGGTAAGCAGACACCTGAGTAGGAACTTGCATAGCAGGTGGGTAAACAGGTGCTGTGCTTTGCTGAGGATAAACACCTTGCTGTGGGTAAGAACCTGCATGCAGACGAGAATGAATAGCTATTAAAACAATAATAACTCTGTAGGAGTATCACCACAATGCTAAACCCCACTTAATACGTTTGGTAGAGATGAAAAAATTGCATATATACATGGAACGCAAAATTAAATTGAAAGTCCCTCAGCAGGATTAAAACATAAGGTATCATTTTAAAATTCTGCATACACATAAATATAGACCAAAAGAGCTGAGAAAAGAAAAAAAAAAAACATCACATGACGAGAAAGTATGGAACAGAAAGCAAAAGTTGACGCTTGCAAACATTTATTCTGTGGTGTAAAAGTCAAAGGATGGACAAAAAGTCAAAGGACACTTAAGATTGAATGTTGACTCCCATTATGTTATTAAAATATAAGTGCTGGTCATAAAATTAGAATGTCCCTTCAGCTCTTGACGAAGGCAGTCGCATCTTTCTCTCTCCATATCTCCCCTTGCTGTTTATCTGTTCTCTGAGAGACCCTAGATGAGAAGTCTGAGCTCGGGGAACCCAACTGTTCTCCCGGAACGTTGGCTGCAGCTGGCTACACGATGGACGGAAGGGAGAAGTGGCGTGACGTGTGCCTGGCCGTTCTGTCCCTGGAGGATGTTGAGGATATTTATTTATTCTGCGCTTTGATAACAGGGTTTCTGCTGATTGGATTAGGCGGGGTATTGACGATTCCTATCGTATCTATTCCTATGATGACCCGTCCTTCCCTGTGTCTGTGATTTGGTCAAAGGGGCCCAATTTCGCTGCATGTAACAGTGTATTTCACAAATAAAAGCTTTATTGATTGATTCCATTCCAACAAGTTAAACTTGTTTAATCTATACATTCACAGAGAGCAGTATTTCACAAATTCATTCCATTCATTTTGACGATTATAATTCAAACAATAACAAGTGCTGGTAAAAGTGCAATTTAAAAGTATTTTTAACTGTTCTTAATGTAATACAACCGAAACCCCATATCTCCATGACATTCCTAAGCTGATATGGAAATTGGTTGCTATAGTAAACAGCTTGGTTGCTATGGAGGGGTCAGTGACATCAGATAATGTCCCCAGCATTGAGTGAAACAAATCAACCCCACATCACTATGGCTTTCCTACCCTGAGATCGAAATGTGTAAAATTGGTTGCTGGAATAAACAGTTAATTTCTAGGGATTTGTTACATTACATTTGTGCATTTGTCAGTTCTTCTTTTCCCTGGGATTTGAACCCACAACCTTTGTGTACCTAACACAATGCTCTACCAACTGAGCCTCAAGAAACTTAAACAAACTCCCATTTCTTTGATATATTTATGTGAAATGGACATTATGCACCAATGGTAAATATTTAACCCTTTCTAAGAGTCTGGTTCTACTTTCGCATTGTGGTTGGGGTGTTCTTGGTGAGTGCCTCCACAATTGTGGCCAGTTTGAGATTTCCGTGAGCTTCCCAGAATCCCTTTAGTGGTACCAGTTTGAAAATATATGGCATCCAGAATGAGACCAGTTTGGATGTCTTGGCCAAGTTTGGTGGCTGTAGCTGAAACGGTCTTGAGGGAAGATTTATTTTGTCCGAAGCAAAAAACGACTTTACAAGTCAATATAACTAATGAAAATCCCTTAATCTGTAACTTGGGAAATTATACTATTGCTTGAGACATTTTTAAAATGGTAAAAAAGGCTTGGTCATGGAACGCATGAGCAGCACTCAATACTTAGTTGGGGCTCATTTTGCCTGAATCACTGCTGCAATACGTCATGGAATGGAGTTGATTAGTCTTTGGCACTGTTCAGGTGTTCTGAGAACCCAAGTTGCACCAATAGTAGCCACCAGCTCTTCCCCGATCCAGTTTAATGCATTTTTCTCTTCTGAATACTTTTCTTTTTTTAGGGATCAGGGAAATTGAGTAAGAGTCTTCACTAGTTGAATTAATTCAATTTGTCTTTAAGGTTATCCGAGGGCATACAACTACCGTGATAATTTTCTATGAGTAATAATGGTAACTTTAACCATAAAATACAGCTGAAAACCTTAGCTTGGTGTGGAATTTAAATAAAAAAGAATTTTACAAATTAACCAATTTAGACTCTCACTGGCATTGTTTTTAGATTCTTTTATCAAAGTTTTGCCATTTCTCAAGAACAGGGGATCGGAACGAACTAGAGAGCCCGTCCTCCCCCCAGTAGGGGTAATTATTGTGTAACTTGTAAGAGATAACACTTCAGGAGAATGAGAGCTAAATGCGTGAATGTTCGAAGTTCTTACTGTTCCACTTGTCCAGCATTCACAAATTTAAAATAGAATGGCTTTCAAGACTCTTTACGCATGCATAAATATTCATGAGCAGTGTAATGGGGAGGAAAATGAGGATACACTTACATTTTGACCACACAAACATTTTCTCTTAGTATTTATACAATAACTGGTGACCTGCAATCTGGGTAAATGTAAACACGTGACCAGTATCTGAATGTGGCAATGCGATGACGGGGAGGGAGGCGTGTCCTACGATTTTCTGCATGAAAAAATTTTTATCTATAAAAAGGGTCTTAATAAACACATAATTATATGTATCAGAGACACAAAGTAAATAAATCAACAAAACACTTAAAACAACTCTGTGAAAAAAGACCGAATACACCGAAAATGTACGTATTATACAAACATCGCCAATTCTTTTCAAGCTAATAAATAAAGTTAATTATGTCACGATTGTTTTCAACGTCTCCCTCTCGTAATGAGGTCACCTTTCCATGCACGTCATCGCCTGTGGAAACCAAGCTAACGTTGGGCAACCTTAAGAGCTAAATGCACAAAAATAAGACCAAACCCCGTTAAACATTGACGTTTCCGTCACATTAAAACCGAAGAAAGGTTTTGAATTCATACACATCATAAAATTGTTGCATGTTATGTCGTTTATGTAAGCCAGAAATGCTAACTCCAGTGGTAGACTGCTAGCATACGGCTAATCAAAATAAAAGAAGAACGGGTGTGATCGAGAATTACTGACCTTTGTTGTTCATTTTTCGTCAGTGCAGGTGAACTATATTATTGGAAAATAGTACAAACAATCAAAATTATGCGTTTATACGACGATAAATGTGAGAATTACGCAAAGTTCCTCGTCTTTTCCTGGTTACTTCCTTGTTTTCGTCAAGCTGTCCTTTGAGTGTATTTGTGTTGGGAGGGGCTACGTCACGCCTGCGTCATTTTTATTGACGCCGCGCCTCGTTAAATAAGAGCGCATGACTCACATTTTGTGATAAACGAAAGTTTCTGAGGAATATGTGCTTTTTTTAAAAGCGTAATGATATACTTGGACTTATACGCACAACACATATATCCTAATACTATTATTGCGTTATTTAAAATAGTTTAATTCTTGAATAGTGTGTCACAAAACGATAATGTTGCGTTTTGTACAGTAATGACTTGCATTGGATTCAAAGGTTCTGTTATAAAATTAAGTTCGTTTGTGCCCGCCCACTTTTAACCAAATATGGATTTCCTGCTAAATGTTTTTTTTTTTTAAAGCTATACGAACCACATTTAAGTTTGCTTAGGTCTGCAAACTCAATGCTTTGGCTAATAAAAATACACTTAAATTCAGTTTAATCGCACAAGATGTCATTACATTATTTTGTTTTAAATAATACATTGTTCATTTTGTTCTAATTGTAATCTTTTTCGTTTACACTATTTTTAAAATCACATTCAATCTCTTCATTTTCTAGGCCAGACTTATTACGGAAAAGGAAAACAATAAGGAGACAATTGAAGAAAAATGCAATGTATGGTCGAGTTGCCAGATTACTAAGTCATTACTACTGAAATGCCATAAAGTAGCAATACAATATAAACAGCTAAACAGCTCAGGGACAAGCTCCAAAGAATGTTAATTGGAGCGATGAGACTCTTTGAAAACCTTTTTATTTTCCTTTTCACTATGAAATTCTCACTGGACACAGACGAAAGGAAGGTCTGCACCTGCTTGTTTGTCCATTTTCTTATAAAAACCAGCACATGCTAACAGTTGAATTGCTTGCTGGCTATTAGCAGATATGTGTTGACTGTTATGTTACGTTTAATGACGTATACTTTTGACAATTCTTTCTGGCTAATCACTGACCTCAACTACTGACCAGTCAGCGATTAACTGGATCTTGTGTCACACTCTTGTTCAAAGAAAAGAAAAGTGGGACAAGTTTCGTTTTGGCCCAACTTTGCCTGTTTTCAAATACAAATCCAAATGGCTACCAAAAAATGCTGCTAAACGGAATGCAGCACGGAACACGGTGGTAAAATCCCCAAGAGCACATCCAGTCGAGCCGAGTTGAGCAGTAAGAAACAGGTTGTTGAAAAGAGGGAAGACCTGGGGTAGAAGCTTCCTTATGATGGGATTGTCCTGATGTTCAGAGCTCTGAATTGAAATGCCAACCAAAGAATAAGAGTTTGAAGGGGTTGGGTGAGACTGATCCAGACTAATTTTTCCACTCCCACTCAGGAAGTCCACAGTTCTTGGTGGGTCGGTAAGGGCGCAATGATGATCTTCTTAGCAGTACTGTCTTCTAAAGAGTAGCATCCAGCTGCAATGCCAGAGTGGGGACTCATTAGCTACCACACAGTTGGGCCCTGAGCTTTGTCAAACAGCATCCTCCAGTATTTGAAGACCTAGTCCTAACCCAAACTCTAGCCATAGAGGTGAATCTAATTCTCTAATTAGCTTGGGGACTAACAGTGCAGTGCCTAACAAGGTGGCACTCTGCAATTGCAGCTAGATAATATTGGATTTAGAGGCTGAATTAAACTAGAAGATGATAAAGGAGCACAGGACAACTGACCTTTCCTAGGCCTTTTTTGAAATGTAAGAGATGACTGCAGGAAGTTTAAGGAACTAGACATTTCAGGAAGATCTTGACAGTAGGTTTTGGTGTGGAGCTTTATAAAAGTGAGGTGTTTGATCAAGGATCATGTGCGCAACGTCCATCAGCATTCCTTTGATTACGCCATAATTGGCATGGTGCGGCATGCAGCACTACTATGGCTAGCCTCTAATACCTGAAAAACTAGTTGAACTAGATGTTTGGTCAGTTTGGTTTTAATCTCATGATTGTAAGCTTTAATTGTGAAGTTGGTTGAACTGAAGGTGGGGTTACACTCAACATACCATTAAATCTCCAAAGACTTGTGTACCCACTACCTAGCATACCAGGATCACTCTTCTCCATGCTACTCGACTGGGGTTTTCCTTGTCCTTGACAAAATTTGGTCAATGAAGGGCCATGGGATTGTTTTTTCCACTCTCATTTCTTCTTTCCTTGATAAATCTTAAAGGGGGGGGGGTATTGTATGTGTTTCAGGCATATAGTGTCGTTTTATAGCACACTCTAGTAACAATTTTACCTGCAGTTGTATTGTAATCGCTGTATTTGTCATAAACAACCTCATAAAAATTTGACTCAGCATCTTGGCTGTGCGTAACGCCCTGATATTCACCTGTCTCTTTAAGAGCCCCCTCCTTCTTTCCGACACGCCCCCTTCAGTGCGTCATACTCCATGCGCACTGCCACCGTTTGTTTTCATTTTCCGAGCGCCGCTACATTTTCATAGTAAAAACATTAAAATCATGTCCAGATCCTTCGTCTGACCCAGAGTTCTTGGCGGAACCGAAACAAGTACAGAGACTTTTTCAAGACGTGTCTGCTTGGTAAATAACATCTTGTAAATTTACACCATTTTGTGGCAGCATTTTACTGGGAAATTGAAAATATGCATCATAATGAAACTATGTTTTGCTATGAAATAATACATAAGCTTTTTAGCCATTTTTAACGAAGCGTGTCATCCTTGGGAAGCGTAAAGAGAAGGCTCTCTCCTTGTAGAAGTCATTTTGTAATCCGGAGAACTATAGCCGTAGACGCGAGTCTTTGCCGGAGCTGGAGGGGGAGGAGCGGTGCAGTAGCAGACGGGGGACAGAGGCGGAGCTACGCAAAAGGGCTGGGGCTTCGCAAAACAGAGCGTTTTAGCACCCCACAATGTCTACCACAGGAGATTCAAGATTACTCAAATATTCATGAATGATTCAAAGTCATGATTTAGGAGCGTTTTTAATGAGGGACTGACATTATAACACAACATAAAGATCAATAAAGTAGATTTTGCATAATACCCCTCTTAGACTGTGTTGACAGATTTGGTCATTCAACCATGTAAGTTTAAGGAGCAGTTACAAGGTGATATATTTCAATGTTGTGATCAGGTAGGCATCTTTCGACATTCATATTCATTGATTAACCCCTCTGGAGATATTATTGCCTCGACGACATGCGCAGCAGTTCAAGCTGTCTTCACCTGATCTGCCAATTATGGCTGACATCTAATACCCAAAAAGCTAGTCAAACCACGTTTTTCTGTCGTTTGGGTGACAGACAATACTCTTTACACATGCAGATTGAGCTTACATCTGAAAAAAGACAACATTTATGATAAAGATAGATGCACATAGAACTTTTTATTGAAAGACTTTCTGTTTAAGTCAATTACAACAACACAAAGATGGCAAACATTTAATTGACGATAAGTGAATATGGTGATTTGGTGAAAAGTCAAATGTACCAGAAGCAAAATGGTGAAATTCAGCTCTTGGATTCTATTTATTTCTTTGATTTGCAGCAATTCCTTGGCTTCTCCATTCTGTAGATTTTTCTTGACATCAATGTATGTTTTGATACGTTGATACAAGGACCAACAAATAGTATTTCCTGGGTTTTTTTTTTCAGGATTGTATCTGGATGCAGTATAAAAGCCTCTACACACCAATCCGAATTTTTAATCTGAACTTTCCTGCGACAACGTGCCTCGATCAGAAACCATGGGCACCAATGGGACATCAAAAATCTGACCAAACGAGTGCTGCCAACAAAAAAGAGTTTCGGATTGTCATATCGAATCCATTTTTTGCAAGGAGAATGACCAATGAAAGGTGGCTCTTTTGATGACATGAGTAGGACGTAAAAGAGCCACTCAACGGTGCTCATGTCACATTTTCATAGAGACTTCGTATAGAAAACAGGAAAGAAATAGGGCACCACAAATCCTTTTCTCCACAAATGGCTCTGTAGTGCCACCTAACACATTTCAGCTCATGGTGCGCTAACAGTTTGCTGTAGTTAGTGTAGGAAAGCAACAGCAAGAAGTAAGTATAAGTATGAAAGCTTGTGTTTTCAGAATCGACATTGGCTAATTTGCAAAAAACCCTAAAAATGACCACTTTTGCCCATATCATACTATAACAAACTTCTATTGGAGATTGTGTTCATCTCCAAACTCCATTGGTGTTATCTTAAGGCATATGGGATGTTAAATTGTGAAGCTTTTTTGACTTTGTTAAACGATGTTTACCTGGTGGCCGTAGAAATCAAATGTTTGCCATAAACAGGAAGTTAATAACTCAACAAGTTCAAATTTGCTATGTTAAGAGTCAATGTCTGAACAAATCTTTATTGCAAGCTACTGAGGCAGATATAGTGCCACTATACAGTTTATCCCTTTTTCAGCTGTTTTGTACCAATATTTCAAGCTGTGTTTAAAGTTTTACATTTGGAAGACTTATGTGATGGACCAAGACCTGCACAAAGTCTATTACAGTGGTTTTACAAAACCGACAGGAAGTGGATTATTTAAGTGTTAAGAGTTTTTCTCTCTTCATCCCCAAACTACATCAGGCTTATCTTAAGGAATATGGGATTTTAAATTGCAAAGTTTTTTTACTTTGTTGAACTACGAATGCTTAGCTACCGGCGAAAGTTGACATTTTACCATAAAGAGCAAGTTGTTATAACCCAGCCATACAATGTCCCAAATTTACCAACTATGGTAACAGTTCCTGTCTGAGCCGAGGGGCAACCTGCTTTGCTCTTGAAGCCTAGTAGGAAGTGACCTGAACTTCAATTCCTCTACCTGCCGCTGGCTCCAAAACAGAGCAGGTTCTCATGTTAAAATTGCTAACTTTGGAACTAAAAAACTCATATTTCCACACCTGGCTCTAATAGTTTTCTTGATTTAAATCTCTAGATTTGAGCTTCATGAACACACTGTGGGGAGAGAATTTGTTTTAAATTTTGTTGGTTTAAGATTTATTAAGCCTTAAAGTTGAGCATAGTTTCAGATGATTGACAGTTGTTTCAGCCAGTCTCGTCACCCTCTGGTGTCGTTCAATCCAGCTAATTTCATCTGAAGAACTTGGCTACTCTTTGTGTTTTTTTGTTTTTAGACTTCACTGTCAGTTGTTTCTTTGTTGTGTGTGTGTGGTTTCTATGCCCACGTCCTGCCTCTGAGAATCTTTTGCCCATTTTCGATCACCAAGAAATGATGCACTTTCATGAAGGAGATTTCTGGCGACGCCCACTTTTAGCTTCATTTCATTTTGGCAGAAACCAATGGGTGACGTCACTGATGCTTCGAATATGTTATGTAGAGTCAAGGGTCTGAGCACATCTACAGCATACACTCTCAGTTATAGCAACATTACGTGGCCACATGAAATATGGGGTGCGAGAGCCCATTGATCACTGCTTGCAGCTTTAATATACATTTTTTTTAAACCACAGAAATCCTCAATTTATGTTACATTTATTGTCCCATGTCCATATACAGGTAAGGTCAGAAATCGCTATAATCGCGCGTTTGGTCAGATGTGTGAGCTCCCTTTGGTGCCCATGGTTTAATGTCGAGACGCGTTGTCGCACAATAATACGCAACAAAAATGTGGGTCGATGTGTAGAGCCTTGACAGAAATGGAGCTCAGGCTTGGCTGCTGATGGTTCAGTTTGCTCCTTGGAAGCGTAAAAGACACTTTTTTTAATTCGTTTTTAACAAGTCACAATTTCTGGGCCACAATTCATATTATTTTTATCTATAGTTTGCACTTTTTGGGTGGAAAACACACTAGATGAGAAGCCAATAAGCTCTTGACACAGTAATGCACTTTAAAATGTGCTTTTAAATGCAGCACATTAATAAATAAATGTTAATATTTAAATCAGAAGTATGATTTAAATGTAGTTTGGCAGTAGCGTGAATGAATTAAATGCCATGTGTACTCTTAAGCCTTATGCAGAATAAAGATCTGTTTACTCCTAGTTTACCTTCGAGACAAGTCATGTTATTAAATAAAGAAATTATTTTGATTAATGTTTCTGACAGCAGTGTATAATGATAATTGCAAATTTAAAAAAAAGGAGGTGGCGGACAGACTGATGTTAGGGAAATTGACATCCGTTAGGACAACCCCTCCCACCCCCTGCATCACACTGTGGAGGCCCTAAGCAGCTCCTTCAGCACTAGACTGTTACACCCCCAGTGCAAGAAAGGGCTCTTTCCTACCTACAGCAATTAGACTTTACAATTCATCATTACAGAACACTTATATGTTTGTGCACACAATTCACAAATTCTCAGGTCACGTGACATTAATGTTTTGACAGTAATGTTTTTTGTAATTTCTCAATAATGCAAAACTGTATTCTATGTGCAATATTTTTTCAAAACAAGAGCAGTCCTTTTTGTTTTTCTTAAGATTATTCTTATTACTTCTTTTAAATGTAAAACCTTTCAGTGCTTGCGGCCTATATGTTTGACTTCTAGATCCCATGGATCCTGCTGTTTGTTGTTATTGTTGTTGGTGTAAATTGTCCTTTTGCTGCTGTACAAACAGAATTTCCCCATTGTGGGATTAATAAAGTCCATCTTATCTTAAAATAAAAGTGTATTTTATTATCTGGGGCTTGTACTGGATGTGAACCTGATTCGTCAGTATTCAGCCATCCCAGTTCCTCTTTGAGCGCCATGGCAATATGCTGCTAATGCATGCAAATGTAAGTGTTTGCCAGCTGGCTTGGCAACAGGGAAATGGCAGAGACGTCTCTTTTCATAAGCATGTTCATTATACAAAATGTGAGCATGCCTTGTAAACGATTTCAAATGCATATAGGCTGTTTCGTTCAAATGAAGCCAGTCGGAATGAAAAAGCCATGTTTAAACTTGAAAATATTTACAGTTTGGATAATTTCTCAGATACAATTGATACAGTTCAGTTTGGAGCTTGGCATTTGAGAACAATGCAACTGATGCAGTGATTTCGAGGAAGCACCAGAAGAAGATTTGGGGATTTTGCTGAAAGTGTTGCCTATTTTTGCTTCATTTTACACCTCCGTTCGTTTATTGCTTATATAGAATTAATTTAATACATTTACACTCACCGGCCACTTTATTAGGTACACCTTGCTAGTGCCTAGTTACCGTATTTTTCGGCTCATAAGACACACTTTTTCTTCCCCAAAACAGAGGGGGGAAAGTTGGTGCGTCTAGATGTGAAATGGGCACAGTTATCTGCGATGTTTTGATAAGATGATGATCGATCTGCATCGTCTTCAGTCTGTGAGGGGTTTTTTTTCCGCTAAACATTCACTTGGACAGTTTCACAAACTTGGACATTTTCATAAGCTGACAAAAATCAAAAGGATTTACAAAAGGAACAGCAAGCATACAATTGTTTCCATGTGTTTGACGTCAGGTGCACAGATGCACAGTGCGCTCTCTCGCTCTCTCTCTCTGTTGCTCGCGTGAGGAAAACAAAACGCTCTCAATGACTGAAACTCTTCTTTAATAAACTCAAACTCAAATCATCTCTCAACGGTACATCTCACACATGACATACTAGATAACAAACGTAAGTAACATGCTCTGCAATTGGGTAGTGTTCCTAACCAGGTAAGAGCGCATAAGGATCATATCTTAACACCATGCAACCGAATTGTCACTTGAATAAGCTATAAATAATGAGTTATTTAACATTAGGGAGTAGTTACATTTATTTTACATTAAAATAATTATTAATTAATTATTAAATAATTCTTATTTTACATCTGGGGGTGCCCAGATTCTTTTAAAGGTTTAAAAGGGGGCTCCACTAAAAAAGTTTGCAAACCACTGTATTATTACTAATGTGGGGGCAATCTTACTAGCTATTATTAGTAATGTAGTGACAATGTTACTGGCTATTATTAGTAATGTAGTGACAATGTTACTAGCTATTATTAGTAATGTAGTGACAATGTTAGTAGCTATTATTAGTAATGTAGTGACAATGTTACTGGCTATTATTAGTAATGTAGTGACAATGTTACTAGCTATTATTAGTAATGTAGTGACAATGTTACTGGCTATTATTATTAATGTAGTGACAATGTTACATTAGTAATGTAGTGACAATGTTACTGGCTATTATTAGTAATGTAGTGACAATGTTACTGGCTATTATTAGTAATGTAGTGACAATGTTACTGGCTATTATTAGTAATGTAGTGACAATGTTACTAGCTATTATTAGTAATGTAGTGACAATGTTACTGGCTATTATTAGTAATGTGGTGACAATGTTACTAGCTATTATTAGTAATGTAGTGACAATGTTACTAGCTATTATTAGTAATGTAGTGACAATGTTACTAGCTATTATTAGTAATGTAGTGACAATGTTACTGGCTATTATTAGTAATGTAGTGACAATGTTACTAGCTATTATTAGTAATGTAGTGACAATGTTACTGGCTATTATTAGTAATGTGGTGACAATGTTACTAGCTATTATTAGTAATGTAGTGACAATGTTACTAGCTATTATTAGTAATGTAGTGACAATGTTACTAGCTATTATTAGTAATGTAGTGATAATGTTACTGGCTATTACGGTATTACTAATGTGGGGGCAATGTTGCACTGGAACAGTGATGGTGATAACGAATGGTGGACTTTAGAGTGATGAGTGGGGGCAAAGAAAAACATTACAGCCTTTTTTGTTACTTTTACTGTTTACTGTCTGTTCATGTTACATGTTTGGTTGTTAACTTTTACACAGTTGATATAAAATATTTTACAAAAGTATTTGGTTCAGAATCTTTTTTTTCTAGATCTTCCTCTTTTAAAATTGGGTGCGTCTTATGTGCCAGTGCGTCTTATGAGCCGAAAAATACGGTAGTTAGTCCCCCTTTTGCCTTCAGAACTGCCTTAATCATTCCAGGCATAGATTGAACAAGGTACTGGAAACAACCAGATTGTCGGCTACACATTCATAATGGCCATCTCACGTTCCACCACATCCCAAAGATGATCTACTGATTGAGATCTGGTCACTGTGAAGGTCATCTGAGCAGTTTCATGTTCAAGAAACCAGTCTGAGATGATTTGTGCTTTATGACGTGGAGCGTTATCCTGCTGGAAGTAGCCACAAGAAGATGAACACTGTGGTCATAAAAGGTTGGACATGGTCAGCAACAGTACTCAGGTATGCTGTGGCGCTGACACAATGCTCTGTTTGCACCAATGGACCCAAAGAAGAAAATGTCCCCCACTCCACTACACCACCACCTGATGGCTGAACCATTGGCCAGGTGTATATAATAAAGTTGTCATACTTAAGGCCAATACCAAAAATGGTGGCAGTCTTAGTGGCAGTGGCATCTGGTTTGATCCCCAGCTGCACAGGGAGTCGAAGGTGGGATGAGTGTTGAAATTCTCTCCCACCTGTGATTACCATTACTGCCTTAAGCAAGTCACCAGTTTTTCCACAGCTCCCTGGGCGCCGTAGCTATGGCTGCCCACTGCTCCGGGTGTGTGTTCATGCTATGATTGTTCGTTGCTGTGTGTGCACGCACACTTAGATGGGTTAAATGCAGGGCACACATTTCTTGCATGGGTCACTTCATTTTTGGTCCTATTGTCACTTTCATTTCATTTTCACTTTCAATACACACCAACCCGAAATGTCGGTGCAAGTATCGTGTGACAATGAGCACCCCATATCGATGGCTGCAGAATGATTACCACCCAATACAAGTCTAAGGTAAAAAGTTGAACTTTAAAAATATTTTTTTCAAAAAGTACTGTAAGTAATTATTAACGTAACGGTTTTAAAGATTTTTGAAAGTTATATAAACAGTGAGCAAACTTCAATAATTTTTTTTTTGCCTCAAGTTTATTTTCCTGTGGCCGGACCATGTGATCTATGGCTATGATTGACAGTTACACAGAACAGAGTGGACTTACAGCGGTGAACGCATAATGAAAAAGATAATTTACGCTGCCAAAGATCAAATTTAGAGAAGTTGTATAAAACAAAAACTAAATAAGTTGTATAAAACAAACTGGGTGTGATCAGGCGATGTCACTCGTTCATATTTTTTTACAGTCTATGACAGACGAAGAGCACACTGCTGAGAAGCCATCTGGAGATTTGTGCGAATCTCAATTCGGATTGGTTTCTAGAGGCCTTTAATTGGCCACTGAAAGGCTGAAACACTTGAGGTGCTAAAGCCCTTTGATCACTGCTTGCAGCTCTAATTCTTGACAAATTTTTGGCTGTCACGTTGTAATACAGTGTTACTCCGAGATACGAATGTGTCGAGTTATAAAATGTTCGAGATACGAAAGGTCTCGCATGAAATTTTTTGCTTCGAGATGCGAAGAAAAATTTGAGATACGAACAAATACAAGCTGTGTAGCTGTATTTTCCGCTTGACGTCACACTGCGCTTCTGGGTTCTTGCGCTCCTACCTCCCAGTGCAAAAAGGGTCTGATGCGCTTTAAAACAGTTTAACAACACAGCGAAACATTATGTATAGACTACTAATAATGTGCTATAACAAATGTTAGAGTCAAGGTGTTGTAAAAGAAATAATGTTTATAACGTGGAAAGTGCTGTTCTGTAGCGCAAGTTAAAGAAAGCTCAGAAGCGCTCTCTCCATCTGTCTGCGCTTGTGCTTGAAACCGTGTTTGTTTTATTAATTTGTGAAATATATTGAGAAAATTAACTTTCATACGTGGTGCCGTAATGTTTTTTGCCATTCGTTCCACCTCCTCCAACACATCGGTTCACTCAAGGTGAGGTTTAACACTTGTGTACATATTACATATTTTCCTTGTGTTTTGTTGTTTTATTGTCATTTATTACTTTAACAATGTATAGATTTAAGGATTGAAGAAACGTTACTTGATTTTTCTCTGGTTTTCCATTTTTTTATCTACTTATACTGTTGTTTCTGAGAGCAGTTGAACGGATTAGGCGTTTCACATGTAAAACTTGCTTCGAGATACGAAATTTTCGAGATCTGAACGTCACCCTTGAACGGATTAATTTCGTATCTCGGGGTAGCACTGTACTTGGATCTACCGTCTCAAACGGCTCGTGACAGGAGTCCAGAATTAAAGGAACACTGTCTCTTTAAGACGGCCATCGCTCCCGTTCTGTTGAGCCAGCGCCATTTTTTCAACGCAGGACTCGGCCTGCATAAATTATGTTCATGACGTAGTGCAAAAGAGCACATTTCTGCTAATTTTCCGGCACTTTTATCAAGATAACGGGTTACTTTGGTTATTAAGGTGCATTTGCTTCTCCACGGCGACAGTTTAGGGATTGACGTCATGAAATATTTAGTTGAAAACAACGCCAACGCTTTCTGAACCTCCTTAGCAATGCAAATAGCTCTTTTGTGTGCGTTCTTTGCGCGCGTCGGAAGCTGTGAGATGAATTTTTAATTATGCATATTTAACGCAAACTGTGAGAAAGCTCATCCAAGGAGGAGAAATTAAGAGAATATCCAAGCTTTCGGCGGGTAAGTCGTAAATATGATCACAGCTTGCATGTGTTTCCTCAGTCGCGAGCGGAGTCGAGTTTTTTGGTTAATATGCAATGGTCTTAATTAGCATAATTTATATATTTATGATAAAGAGAGGGGAGATACATCAAACGCTGTCCCGAGTCGGAGCGTATTGACATATGAGCGCCGTGATTAGTAGTTGAAGATAGTCCCGTGGGGAGAGTTTTATTCTTGGCTTGAGAATGTTTTGGGAGGCGACTCTTGCTCCTGAAAGGCCTGCTTTATGAGCGAATGCGCAGGGCTTACATAATGCGCTATTGTTTTAGAATAATTGCATGATCGAACTTAGAACTCAACGCATATATATTTTTATTTTAAAAATGGCAGTAATGTTTAATTTTTTTTTCCATATGTGTCCTTGTTTTAAGTTGAACGTCTGTATGTTTGCAGAACAGTTTTCTTTTTAATTGATAATCTTAACTTAGACGTCATAGAGGTGACGTTTTGCAATGAATCACGTCATTGCTATCTGGACAGTGTGTTAAAATGGCAATCAAAGCCCCCCCCCCCCAACTAAATAAAAACCCTTTCTGACTATTTTAAATGTATAGATATGAAAACAGTTTCACTAAAGGGGAAAGCAAGAACTGACAATTAAAAAAAAGGTTAATTCATTCAAATGTAAGTCGCTTTGGATAAAAGCGTCTGCGCCAAATACATAAATGTAAAATGTAAGGGTTTTTTTTTTATAAGTTAACTTACATTTACATGTATGTATCGTTTTTCAAAGCAACTTAACATTTCTGGAGTAAACGTAAGCGGTTTGTTACACGGTCGAATAAATCATGGCCATAGAACAGGTTCAACCTGATTGAGAATAAATTCAGTGCTTCAGAGGTCCCCCTCCAATAAGTTAAGTTATTAATTGCTCTGGTTTAGTTGCTTTTAAAATTGTTACTTATATGTTTTCACATTGGTCTATTGTATGGAAAATGTGATTCTGTCTATTTTTTTTTTAAGATTTTCATTACTTAGTACCTACACCCCAGTAAATCACCTATTGGTTACTAATTTGCATATTCATTACCTGTATGTAAAGTTACTGTCTGATGGTCGGTGTAAACGCGAGGGAGATTAGAGTGATTACGAGCAACTTAATACTGACCCATCAACTTTTTATCAGAGCAACATTGATGGATGCTGTAATGGTGTTTGGAGGAAATGTTATACAACTGTACCACTATGAGCAAGAATCTGATCCCGAATCACCACATGGGCATCAGGTTTTGAGTCCTGAACGTTTTCTCACTAGCCCTGGATAATTAAACTCCAGAAGAATTAATAAATACACTCGAACTGTAGATTTACAAGCAACTAAAGAAATGACTTCATTATGTCAAGACCAATCAGAGAGAAGGATTCCATGGAGGGTCTGTTTTTATTGGCTGATCTGAAGTGTTTGTGCTGCACTGCATGGATTTAGGCAGAGACGCTTTGTGAAAGGCGGAAACGATGGATATTATATGTTTTTCATCGAAATAAAGCCTCGATTGAGGCTCACACTTTCTAGGGAGCTGCCAGCAGAAACAAGTAAATGAATAACTAAAATTGTTTCAGTGGTGACCTAGAACGTTTGCTGATTCCTCCATATAACGCACTTTAATGTGACAAGTTTAATAAACAAATCAATTATCAATGTTTTTTTTTATTTATTATTTTTTGAGTAAATATATTCAGGCAAAATGATTGAGATTTGAACCAAATTTGTTCCAGATCATCTTATGACTACGCTGGCTAAACGTTGTGGGATTCAAGTTGATCTGAAAAAGTGTTTACGAATATTCGCAAGGCTACATCTTAGTAATGCCTTAGTATATCAACACCAAACTTGGTGGATGTTACAATAACCATGATGAGCTTCCCTGTAGAGGCACTGTTCCCCTAGGCACTGTGCTTATAATTGTACATCTGTTCAGTGTAAAATCATAAAATTGTCTGATAAAATCTCAATACATTCTGACTATCATGTTGGACCATGTCCATTTTAAGTACATCATCAATTTTGAATGTCGAGCATCTTGGATTTAGTCAAAAGTTTTTGCAAATGCAACATATCTTTACAAAAATTGTGTTGCATGTTGCCAACATGTCCTGAAGGTAACAAACAAGATTTGTGGTCAACTTTTACTTGTGGTCAAAATATATAATTACATTTAGGAAAATGGCTGTGACGTTTGCTAGCATTAACACGTTACTTTAACTATGATCTACCAAGTCTCAGTAGTGTCACCTAGTGGTTAATTTCACATCCGTTTATAATAAAATCATAAAGTTAATCTCAATATGTTCTTGCCATCATGCTGTGTCTGGCAGTTTTGATTGTCTGCTCAACAAGTTTCCAGCAAGCGCCACCTTGTGTTAAAAAGATACCGACAGATTTATAATAATGCCATGGTCAAAAATCTGTTCAAGACTTTTTCCTCCAGTATGACGAGAACACAGATACTAATTTTCCATATTCAGCTGAATTTCTTGTCCACCAAACCTTCGAACACCTCCCAGACTGTAAATCCAATTCTTACCAAATCCTCAGTTTATGAATTTCGTGTTGATGCACATTACACATTTAATGTAACGAAATGACGATTTCAACGTCTTTGTGGCAAGGCTCATTTTAGGATTCATCTCTACAGCCATTGACAGACTGGACCCAGGCATTGACCTCTCAATAAAGCTGGCAACAGCACCACCTTAAGGTCAATGTTTATAAATGTCTTAATAGGGTTACAGCTCTTGAGTTTGTACGTTTGATATTGTTTGCCATACACATTCATATCCCTGCCCGCTTATTCCCTTTCGGGGTCACAAGGGGTTCGCTAGTCCATCACGGGGCCGTTTAGCATACAATCCAATGGAAATATGGTAAATTCTGTGAAATATTCTTAAAACATGTTAATTTGTCTGTCTGCTAAGTTGATACGTTTTAGCTAACTGCCTGGTGGCGCAGTGGATAGCACTTTGGCCTGTCAGTTACAAGGGGGCTGGTTCGAGGCTCACTGGTGACCTTCCTGGAAGGAGTTTGCATGCTCTCCCTGTGCTTACGTGCTCTGGGTACTCCGGTTTCCCCCACAATCCCAAAACCATGTGGATTGAATAATCTTGCCCAAAGTGACCCCAAAAAGGGAATAAGCCAGTTGGGAAAATGAATGAAAGTTTGACCCCATATTGCTGCTTTCTGAAATTTGTGCAAAAATGTTGGTACATTTAGCTACCTTCTTATATTCCAGGTTAAACTGCGGAGCTGGAAACATCGCTTCAAAGCAACATGCAGATTCAGTGAACGTCTCAGAGCTTAGACATCATCATCATGGATACAGAGGATCTGCCAGAAAACAATGCACCTCTCACTGTCAATGAACAGGTATTCTCGAACCGTTTACACTATATTCTTAACCTGTCATCACATGATCAACCTCATGCACCATGTTTGTGAGTGTGCAGCATTCACAGCGCAAGCAAACCTCTTCTGCCAGTGAGCTGTTTGCAGAAGGCATTGTTGGTGCTTCTATTGTGACATGCTTTTGTTCGTTTGCTCATTTCACGTGTCTGGTTTTGTTCCGTGTGTCCTAATATGTGCTTGGCATCTCTGTTCTCTTTAGCCATTCACTGTCTGACTGCAGAAGTGTTTTCTCAGCTTTTAGGTTCCTGCACTTTGAAATTCCCTGCACAAGATGATCAGGTACGAACCCTCTCCTGCTTCTGAACTGCCCTCTGTGAGCGGAGCTGAGCTTCCTTCTGTATCTGATCTTTAGTAACTCGTCACGTGTAAATTCTTTTGCATGATTTGATCTTATAATGCTCTCCCCTACAAAATCTTCAGTCAGAAATCACTTGTAGCTCAAACTCCTCTTTCCAGCCTTTTAGCAATATTCCACTTCACATTTTTCTCTCGGGGAAGTGTCCGGAGACCAGAATCTTAATGTGCTCCTCTCTTTTGTTGCCTTTGCTGTGTTTTGGCTCATTGTCTTGCTTGAAAACCCATCCATGGTTTATTTTCAACCCCCTAGATGAAAATAAATGCTCTCATTCAAGATACATTCATAACACCTCTTAAAAGTTGCAGGTAGGGCTGAAACGATTAGTCGACATTGTCGACAATAAAAAATTGTCAACAAATATTTTTGTTGTCGAGTAGTCGTTTGATGTCATGTGACCTAATGTAAGGGTCACGTGTCGCGATTTGAGCGCTACGGCGCAGTACCACTAGAGTGTGATGCAGCCCTCAAGAATGCTACTGTGGTAGAAGAAAACTCAGCGCGAATTATGATGGAGTGCAAACGAATCCGAACGAGTAAGGTTTGGGAAAGTTTTACTAAACTTAACCAAAAATACTGTTGTGTGCAATACATGCGAGGCGGAACTTGCTTTTCACTGGAGCACAACGTGAATGTTGGAGCACAAGGAATCATCTCGGTGTTGTGCCATATTTCGACTCCCGTCTGCGTGAACGCGCATTCAATCACGTGATTACACAGACTAAACCAATGAGAGTTCAAATAAAATGTTTACTCGTGAAGACGTTTAGATTTTTATTTTGCTTATATGCCACGTAGATGTCAAATTTACTTGTAACACAATGTTCAACTATAAATATTGTTTAAAAAGTTTAAAAGAATGTAATCGCCTAAAGCAAGTTGCTTACAGCAGTGAATATTGAAATAATTTATGAATGTACAGCATTATACAAACTTTAGATGTTTATATTTTATTTGCGTATTCATTAGAATAATTAACATTTAACATAAAAAGGATAAAACAAAGAAAAAAAAATTGTTGATATAAAATAAAAAGCTATATAGTTCCATTCACATTATGGGAAAAAAACTTGTTCCACAATGGGGGAAGTTCATTTTAATAGCTTTAAGAGTCAAAAATAGAAATAAAATGGAGACACACACCAAAGCATTTCTTTCTCACACCATTCATTATCTTATGCTGCTTCTAAAATTATCTTTATTTGTTTCTTAAATTTTTAAATGTTGCCAGATCACCCTCCAAATATCTAGTTTTTATAACTGTGTATTTCCCTGGGATATTACTTTTGAAGAACTAAAACGAGTGGTAAACCAACAATTATTAAACTTTCTTTTTGTCTGTAATGCAGCTGATTATTTATTTTTTTCTATTGAATTAGAACAAAACATGTAAACAATGCTTAGAGAGCACTTGTGTGTAATTTGAGTGTAACAGCATCAGAAAACTTAAAGAGAATGACATGTTTAGTTGTCTCAAAGTTCATTAAAACAACTTTTTCAAAAGTGATTTTCTTATTTTATTTATTAGTTACAATATTTGTAACTCATTATTTTAACTAGTTGAAAAAGTAGAATAATCGTTCAAAGGCTGCTGATTAATCATTGAAATAATCGATGATTATTGGTCTAATTGAGGATTAATCGGTCTAATAATCGATGACTAATCGATTACCAAAATAATCGTTTGTTGCAGCCCTAGTTGCAGGCTTGTTATAAACATAATAAAACAAAACACCAGTATAGCTATAAAGGTCTTAAAACATGAATAGAGTTACAGTGGTGCTCAAAGGTTTACAGACCTTGGCAACTTTTCCAATTTCTTGACTATCGTTTCAGAAAAATATGAACACAAAAGCATTTTTCCGTGGTTGGGCGAAACTCACACGCAATTACTCTTTTTGACACTTTCCAAATAAACCTAATTGTTTTGCGCACCATGTTGATTTTGGCCTGATGAGTTTGGCCAGCTGGTAAAGATAACCATCCTCACCTCAACCTGTTTGCATGGAATATAAGTTGGTGTAGAAAAGGTTTAAGAGTTTTGGCTCATTTCTGAATTCTGAGCGATGGGGAAAGCAAAAGCCGTCAATGGATCTACAGGAAACCAAGAAATCCAAGGAACTGGGAATTCCAATCAGCAGTGTTCAAACTGTGATTAACAAGTGGAAAGTGAGGGATTCTGGTGAAACCAGCACAAAGAAAAATGGGTGGCATGGTCGAGTTGCCTGAAGAAAGCCATTAGTATGCTAATGCCTCAAAGTACAGTATGCCAAAGAGCACAGCGACTTCTGGAACAGTTTTTTTGGAGCGATAAGTGAACTTTTTGGCCACAACCATAAACCCTACATTTGGGGTTTACATCCCCACTGATGTTTTGGGTATGTGTGATCTCCAAAGGCACTGGAAACTTGGCCAAAATGAATGGGAAGATGAATGCAGCATGTTCTAAAAAGATACTGGAGGAGAAGTTACACTCATAAGCCCAGAAGCTGTACCTGGGATCTTACTGGACATTCCAACTCAACAACGATCCAAAACACAAGTCCACTCGTCATTGGTTCCACCAGAACCAAGTGAAGGTTCTGGAGTGGATCTCAGTCTCCTCCTCTCAATAGCTTTTAACCACTCTTTAACCACCAGCAGTTCATGCAAAACAGCCCAAGAATTTTCAAGAGTTTAAGGCTTTTTCTGCTTTTTTTTATATCAGCTGACCTCACCACTTTCACCAAGTTCTCCTCTGAATCATTCAGATTTTCAATGGCAACGTTTTATATACAATAGCTCTGTAAACCTGTCCCATTTTCATCACGTCAGATCTGCTTCCTTTTCGGAGCAATGGTAATCTCTTGTACCACCACTCCCTGCAGGTCATTGTCATGTCGGGTCAGGAGACCATCCGCGTTCTGGAGGTGGAGGTGGACACAGGGTTATCATCTATGGGGGTTGATGGGAAGGTGGAGTCTCTTGGAGAAGTGGATGATCTTCAGACCCTGGAGGCAGTGGAGGAAGCCCCATTGGAGAGTCCTGTAACCACAAGCGCTAACACACCTTGTGAGCCAGACTAAGTTAACTGCTATAAATAACCACATTATATTGTCATAGCAACTTCACAAATCAAAATGGGAATTAGAGTCACAATTGTTGTAAATGAGGGACTTGGAACATACGCTAACATTAATTATGTTCCCTCTTTTGTCTGGTTTTACTCATAGTGTCTGTGGAGGTTTCAATTCCTGCAGTTCAGACCGTGGTCTCCAAAAGTGCCATCACCATGTCTACAGCTCAGCCACAGACCAGTATGCCCATCACGGTTCAGACTTGCCCTCAGGTAATTTTTCTTTTGTCTCGAAGAATTATGTTCTGAAAACACATAAATGTGCTAAAAAGAGCACAGAGCTCAGAGGAACCCCGAAAGTATGACATACCAAAAGTTTGAGGCCTATTTTATTCAATTTTTTTTACTGTATTTTGCCAAACAGTTTTTGGCATAAAAATATTTATTTTTATTTTTTAATAATGATATCAATATTAAATATAAACTGCCAAGCTGTTTTAACCTGAAATAGCATCTGACAAAGCAAAGACATTTTGGTGTGGTTTTTTTTTTTGGACAAGCTGAATCCAAACACTTTGAAGTGGAAGGAAGTTATGAAGGGAGAAAGCAAGTGCGTGTGGAAGGGAGGAAGTAAGCGCGTGTGGAAGGGAGGAAGTAAGCGCGTGTGGAAGGGAGGAAGTAAGTGCGTGTGGAAGGGAGGAAGTAAGCGCGTGTGGAAGGTCTTGCATGAAAGGAGGAGTTCTGAAGGAATAAACAAGTGTTTATTGAATGTATGAAGTGATAAAGGAAAGAAGAAGTGTTGAAAGTGTGAAGTTTTGAAGGAGAGAAGTTTTTCGCAAAAGGGAAGGGGCGAAGTGTTGGAGGGAAGGATGGAAGTGTTGGAGGAAGGAAGCAGTGAAGTGTTGAAGGAAGAAAAGATGGGAGTGTTTGAGGAAGGAAATGTTGATGGAAGTGTTAAAGGAAGGAAGGAAGAAAAGAAAGAGGGAATGGACTACAGTATTCTGAATTTCTTTAACTCTCTATTATGTGCCGTGTGTTTTCCTGCCAGGTCCTGACTCAGGACAGCTTGGCTTCTCTGATGACTGGCATGCTTGCCCAGCAGGGTTCCCTGGGTCAGCCTCTGCTCATTCCCCTGAGTATGGCAGGATCTGTGGGGGGTCAGGGGGGTCTGGCAGTAATCACTTTACCCACGGCTACGGTTGCAACCCTCCCTGGTCTTGCTGCTGCCAGCCCTGCTGGAGGCCTGCTGAAGCTGCCCTTCTCAGGACTGCAAGGTACAATTCTATTTGTGGGTTTCACGTGTCTGGATTTAAAGCAACATTGCTATTATTCCGTATTAAGACGTGGACAGTGGTATATCTTAAAGCAGGGCTGTGTGTTTGTTTGAGGGCAATTGCTGATTTTTCATAAACTGTGATCAAATATCCTTATTTTAGCAAGCCACACATTTCTAGTTGAGAACAATGGACTGAGACTTGGAGGCGCAGATCCTGATCACCTCCACTTCTCATTTGGCTTGAATCAGTATCTTCTATATATCCTGCCAACAAGTCACCTGAACAAAGCACAGATTAAAGCCTGTGGCTGGTTGGAGGAGAGCTTCTGCCACATTCATTCATTCATTCCTTCCTTTTCCAACCTGCTCATTCCCTTTCCGGCTTTGTGGGCTGCCAATCAATAACAAACCATAGACAATTAGCAAGAGATTTCATTGAAGATCTTCAAACTTTAGATACTGCTCCCATAGGATTTAGTTTAAGAGATGATTATTAAAGGCAATGGATTTCTTTACGCGCTGCATCTCTTTTCCAGCTGCTACAGTGTTGAATTCTTTGGCTCCGGCACAGACGGTCCTGCAGCCTCAGGTGTCTGCTCTGCAAACTGCTCCAGTCAGCTCTGTGTCTTCCACTGTGGTGCAGAAGCCAGCAGAACCTACGGTCTCTGTCGCTACTCTCCAAACAGCAGGACTCTCCATCAACCCCATTGTAAGTTAGGAACGTGTCTCCGGTTCAGTTCATTCCTTTAGTTTTTAGTCCGACTGACCACTTTCGTAATGGTTGTTAAACCAGTTTGATGACTTAAAACCTGCTTATCTTTGTCAAGAATTATCTATATTTATTGTTTGAGTAATGAATTCTTATAAACTGTAAAAAAAGTGTTATCATACAAATAAATCACCATGCTACCAAACGTTCTGTGAAAATAAAGTCCTGTTTGTAAATATTATAGTTTTTGTTTAAATAATTTAAAATATATGGCTGGGGAAATAATTTTGTAATCAAGAAACAATCATCTCTATGCTAATGATGGAATAGAAGGCATTACATTGTAGTTAAAAAAAAAAAAAACAAATAAAAGTTTAGGGTGTATAATACCTTTACTTTTTACTTTGTATGCCCAACTTTGATTAAATAGTAATCAAAATGGCTTTGAATTCCAGAAAATTATGCGTTTGAAGGTTTTCCTGCATTTGTCCTGGTCCAAAATTCACAATTTACTAAATTTAGATTTTTACAATGTACATTTACACTTTCTGTTACATGTACAGTGGTACCTTCGTATGTCGAAGCAAGTTTTACATGTGAAACGCCTAATCCGTGCAACGGCTCTCAGAAACAACAGTATAAGTAGATGAAAAAATGGAAAACCAGAGAAAAATCAAGTAACGGTTCTTCAATCCTTAAATCTACACATTGTTAAAGTAATAAATGACAATAAAACAGAATAAAACAATAGCAAAATACGTAATACGTTCCCAAATGTGAAACTTTACCTTGAGGGTGAAGCGATGTGTAGGAGGAGGTGGAACGAATGCAGAAAACATTACGGCACCACGTATGAAAGTTAACTTTCTCAAGATATTTCACAAATTACTGACAAACACAGTTTCAAGCACAGACAGATGGAGAGAGCGCTTCTGAGCTTTCTTTATCTTGCGTTACAGAACAGCAATTTCCACGTTATAAACATTGTTTCTTTTATGACACTTTGACTCTAACATTTGTTATAGCACATTATTAGTAATCTATACATAATATTTCGCTGTGTTCTTGAAGTGTTTTGAAGCACATCTTTTTGCACTGGGAGATAGGAGCGCCAGAACCCGGAAGCGAGACGTCAGACAAACAAGCGGAAAATAGAGCAGAAATGTCTGTAATTGTATGCATCTCAAATTTTTTTTCGTATCTCGAAGCAAAATATTTTCCGCGAGACCTTTTGTATCTCGAACATTCCGTAACTCGAAGCATTCGTATCTCAGGGTACCTCTGTATTGTATTTTTTTGTTTGTTTTTAAATGTTATTTTAACCGACTGAAATTTGTCAAATTATTTTTCAGATTAGTGCGGCTTCGCTTGGAGCTCAACCTCAGTTCATCAGCTCTCTGACTACAACTCCCATAATAACCAGCCCTATGTCTAATGTGGCCGGACTCACGAGTCAACTTGTTACCAATGCACAGGGCCAGGTTGGTTTATTCAAATGAACTACGATATTCTGAAACAGACACACTAGTTAAAAATTGCACTATGGAAAACAAAATCAGTGTTGCCTCTACCAGCAACTAGGTAATCTCCAACACCCCCTTAAACTGGAAATATAGCAAAGGGGAAATTAAAGGGAAGGGAATCTTGAAGGAAAAGGAGGAAGAAAATGTTGGAACGTAGGAAGGATGGAAGGAAGGAAAGGTTGAAGAATGAAAGGAAATGTTGGATGGAAAAAAGATATAGTTGGAAGGAAAGGTTGCTGGAAGTAAGGAAATTAAAGAAGGAAAGTTGAAAGGTAAGAAGCAAGGAAGGAAGAAGGGAAATGTTTGAAGTAAATGTTGCAATAAGGTAGAAACGAAAGGTTGCAGGTTGGAAGGACATGTTGAAATAAGGGAGGAAAGGTTGCAGGGAAGGAAGGAAATGTTGGAGGGAAGGAAAGATTGAAAGACGGAAGTGTTGGCAGGAAGGAAGGAAAGGCAGAAGGAATGGTTGAAGCATGAAAGGAGCTGTTAGAAGCAATACAGGAATTGTTGGAAGGAAAGGTTGCGGAAGCTAAGAAATTAAGGGAAAGAGGGAAAGGCAGAAGGAATGAATGAAGTAAAGAAGGAAACGATGGTGGAAGGAATGAATATTTGGAAGGAAAGGTTGCTGGAAGGAAATGTTGAAGGTAGGAAGAAAGGAAATGTTGGAATGAGGGAAAGGTTGGTGGATGAAAGGAAATGTTGTAAGGAATGAAGGAAAAGTGGAAGGATGGAAAATTGACGGAAATAAGTTGTTGAAAGAAGGAAATAAATAAATGTTTATGAAAGGAATGGTTGAAGGATGAAAGGAAATGTTGAAAGCAATACATGAATTGTTGGAAGGAAAGGTTGCAGGAAGTAAAAAAATAGGCAGAAAGAGGGAAAGGCAGAAGTAATGAAGGAAGAAAACAACGTTGGAAAGAATGAAGGGTTGCTGGAAGTAAGGAAATGTCAGAAGGAAGGAAATGTTGAAGGTAGGAAAGGCAAAAGAAAGGGTGAAAAGAAAGAAGGAAGAAAGGTTTAATGGATGAAAAGAAATTTTGAAGGAAGGAAGAAAGGAAATGTTGGAATGAGAGAAAAGTTGGTGGATGAAAGGAAATGTTGAAGTAAGGAACGAAGGAAATGTTGCAGTATGTAAGGAAATACTGGAAGGAATGAAGGAAAAGTGGAAGGATGGAAATGTTGACGAAAGTAAGGTGTTGAAATAAGGAAATAAATAAATAAATGTTGACGAAAGGAATGGTTGGAAAAAATGAAGGAAATGTTGATTAAAGGATAGAAGAAAAATGTTGAAAGAAAAAAGGATGCTGATGGAAAAAAAGTTGAATTAAGTAAAGAAAAAATAGTGAAGAAAGGAAAGAAATGGATGGGGGGGGGGGGTTAAGAGTATGGTTTTGGATCACAGATTGTTCTCTGCTGTTTCAGGTGATAGGAACCCTTCCTCTGCTCGTAAACCCTGCGACTCTTGGAGCTGCAGCTGCGTCAGCGTTGCCTGCCCAGGGCCTGCAGCTTCAGTCTATGTCCCCTCAGCTGATCCTCAATTCCCAGGGACAGATCATTGCTACTTTGGGCAACGGTCCAGCGGTGGCTACCCCCACCGCTGCATCGGTCCTCCCTAAAACCACCGTTCCCCTCACACTCACCAAAGCCCCCACACAGGTAAGGTTTGTGACCAGTTATACCAGAATTAATTAATTAATTGGCATTAGCGAAGCTCTTCATCTTCTTAAATTGGAATCAGATGGACTGTCACTGGCTCTTTAGGGTCCTGTCGGAAAGGTGGCCCCATCGAAGGTGATCATTGCCCCTCAGCCATCAGTGGCTAAACCATTGACCACGCTCACCCCTGCCATCGCCTGTGGAGAGATGCCTACTGTGGGGCAGCTTGTCAACAGTAGGTTTGTTTTAAAAGTAGAGAGTTGCTGTGATTTTTAGATTGCAGTTGTTCTTTCTGAACTGATCAGGAGGCTGAAGTTCTAATGCAGTTTTTTTTTCTCTCAGAGCCAATGTCTGTGAACGAGGAGGAGGCCATTAATCTGGAGGAGATTCGAGAGTTCGCTAAGAATTTTAAGATTCGACGACTCTCTCTGGGATTGACGCAGACGCAAGTGGGACAGGCTCTCACTGCTACAGAGGGTCCTGCCTACAGCCAGTCAGCCATCTGCAGGTTATTCACTTCCTGTTTTCTTTTGATGGCTCTCAACGGGACTTATAGGTGGTTTATATGATATCATGTATGTAAAAATTACATGATAAAATTACCATAATGTGGGACTCGAGGTTAGACCCTGGGGTCAATGGAGATCTCAATACAGGAGGATAAAGTGCACAAAGATGTTTATTGAGCTCAAGTGCCAAGAGCCAAACCAACGAATCACAAAAATACATTTAACAAAGAAAAAATGACCAAATGCACCGGTTAACTAACTTAACTTAACTTGTTAAATATTCCTGAAACTAGAGATCGACCGATATATCGTTTTACCGATATTTTTCCCGATATTTAAGCTTTTTACCATAATTGGTTATCGGTTTTGTAATATCGGGTTCACCGATAAACGGCGCCATCTTGTGGGCGTTTTGAGAATTACGCGCATGATTGCCATTGCAGCACGGCGTCTGAGGGGAACAACAACTGTGTCCACAGGTAAAGTATACTTACTTGCTTTGCTATATTTAGTAAACTTTATTTAACATAACAGCTATTAATGCACAAATTAGATGTGTTACATAAATGACTGATATGTAATTTATGCAGCTTGGCTCTAAGAAATAAAGACGAACTCACAGAGTCACGCAAAATAATCCGTCAAATCCTGTCACATTAAAGACGTAACTTTGCCTGGATTAAATAATATACAGCCATGAATAAGCACATAAAATATAAGCACTGAATTTAATTCTCTCTCTGTTGTCTACATGCTCATTATTAGTCTCGTGAAGTCGGAGTCATGAATGCTAAAATAAACCGTCATGTCCTGTTCCAATAAAGACGTAACTTGCCTGAATTAAATACAGCCACTAATGCGCGTCTATATGCTCCTCATTCGTCTCGTGAAGTCGCTTCTATTTTGCTGTTCACTCAGCGGATTGATGCTCATGAAATGCTTCAGCACAGCCACCGCATATAACTTTTAACAAGATTCACTAAAACACCCCGAATTATATTAACATTTATATAACCATCATTCCGCTAATAAACATATTCTAAATAAATATAACTAAGAAATTGAATGCGCTTTGTCAGCGCGCATTTCATAATCTAGAATGACAAAAACATTTTTTTTTTTCAAAAACGTAATTGTGATATAACATATCAGAAATGCAATAAAAACGATGTTTTATTTCAATATTTCAGAATATTACTCAGTAAATTAACATTATCCAGCAAATTATTTTTCACTATTTAGCCTATAAACAGCTTTATAAACCTAATTAAACTGTAGTTTAAAATGAAGTTACATTTCTGCAAAGTTGATATGACTCCTGTGCTTGAAGACAGACTATATTTCTACAGACTACAGACTATATTTATTTTGCTTATTGGAAATGTTAGTGTTGCTGCTCATGCTTTTCATAAAATATTTTTATAACCTCATTGAAGGTTTTATTTAAAAAAAAAAAAAAAACTTTAGTAAAAGTGGACTTTCAGACCCCTCTATTTATTGTTGTATAAGAGTTTTGATTTGTATGCAAGGAGGGAGTGATTGTAATAAATAAAACGGTTTGTTCAGTTAAGTGGTGTTGTAATCATTGTGTCAAAAACAGAAGTATAATAGTAAATAAATATCGGGTATGAATATTGGTTATCGGGCACATAAACATGCACATAATTGGTATCGGTATCGGTAATAAAAAATCAATATCGGTCGATCACTACCTGAAACCTTTGAACTGTACACTCAACGAATTTGGCAAACCTCACCGCAGGTCTCGCAATGCCCTTCACAAGTTTTGTTCAACTCGTGTTAGATCTTCACTAGGTTTCTCTCTAGTCTGGTTGGTTAGCTTAGTAGGTAGTTAATTAGTTAGTTAGTGGTTGGTTAGTTGTTTGGTTAGTTAGTTATTTGGGTTGGTTGATTATTCACTATTTCATTAGTTCCTTCGTTAACAAGTTTGTTAGTGAGTTAGTCAGGTTGGTTGGTTACCTGGTTTAGCCGATTAATTGGGTTAGTTAGTTTGCTATTTAGTTAACTGGTTGATTAGTTTGCATGTTAGTCAGTCGTTTTAGTTTTAGTTTTTTTAACAGATTGGTTAGCTTTTTAGTTGGGTCGGTTGGTTATTTAATAACTGATCAGTTCCTTAGCTAACCAGTTAATTAGTAAGTTAGTTGGGCTGGTTAGTTAATTAACTGATTGGTTAGTTAGATGGTTCGTTAACTGACTAGTTGAGTTAGTTATTTGGTTGCGTAATTAATTAGTTGGTTAGATGATTAGTTAGTCAACCAATTAGTTAGTAAGTTTGGTTGTTTATTTAACTGATTGGTTAGCTAGTTGTGTTAGTTAATTGGTTGGTTACCTGTGTTACTTTGTTGGTTAGTTAGTTTACTTGTTAGTTCTTTTATTGGTTGGTTTGTTAAACAGTTAGTGAGTTAATGGGGTCTGTTGGTTTTGCTCGGGGGTTTAAGCTCTGTTATTTGTAAGTACATTGCAAATAATTTTTTTGCTAAATTGTTCCATAAACAGCTCTGCTCGTACTTTAGTTTCGTATAAATGTTGAAGCTTTGTCTCTTGTTTCAAGATTCGAGAAGCTTGACATCACTCCTAAAAGTGCTCAGAAGCTGAAGCCGGTGCTGGAGCGTTGGCTGGCCGAGGCTGAGCTCTGGAATCAGAAAGGTCAGCAGAACTTGATGGAGTTTGTGGGAGGGGAACCTTCGAAGAAGCGCAAACGGAGAACCAGCTTCACCCCGCAGGCGATCGAGGTCCTCAACACGTACTTTGAGAAAAACTCTCTTCCGACGGGCCAGGAGATCACAGAGATCGCCAAGGAGCTCAATTACGACAGAGAAGTGGTTCGTGTTTGGTTTTGTAACCGTCGACAGACTCTGAAGAACACTAGCAAGATCAACATATTTCAGGCCCAGTAGGATTGCAGTCTGGGTTTTAAAAATGCACTTATTTAGTGCTAATACATGGTGAAGCCTGGGGTGCATTTTTTTTATTGCTATCAAAAACAATTTTTTCCCCAGTTATGCTACATGCATGATTTAGCCGTGCCATCCTAAACTGGTGGTGAAATGGCTTTCTTATACAGTTATAAAGAACATATGGCTGTTGTGAAGAAGAAAAAAAAAACCCAAGCACTTCATTAAACATAGATTTCTGTAATTAACTGTTAAAATGCCTTTCAAATTTATGTAACTTTTGACTGATATTTTAAAACAATGTGTTCTTATAGTTTAGCTTTAAACTTTGTCACTATATTTGCTGAGCTAAGATTAATTATGTTTATTTTTAACCTTATTTAAAAAGGTTCAACTCCTGGGAGATATTCATTCTATGTATGCTTCAGTCAAGAGGACAATCACAGCTTTCGGAATCTGATTGCATGCCTTGCTCGTGTGTGTTTACTTATTTCTTTTGTGAGTGTGTGTGCGTTTGACCGTCACTCTTTTGTTTTTCAGTAGAACATGTTTTAAATTCTCAAAGACTGATGTGGATTTTAATGTTACCGTTTTGCCACAAGGAGATAGTGATTTTCATCTGTACAAATGGTGCACTCCACAATTGCAGAACTGCTCGAATGCATCAAAAATCAGAGCTATTCTCACATTCGTGCAATTTATGGCAGGAATATTAATTTGCTATATAAACATTTCTTTATTTAGAGATGTTTCGGTAGGCTGAAACATGTTTAGTTTTGGCATAAAGCGATATTGTTCTTATGGACCTTCAGAATTTATCTAATGAAAGTATTAGTACAATACCATACGTTTAAATATTGTGGAGAACAATGCTATTAGAAGTAGTGTTTACTCGAACACTAGTCACTGCTAAAATACGTAAAAAAAAAGTTTCGCTTTTACAATTGAACAGGTTTCCAGTTTAAAAGAAAGCCTAATTTCTTCTACAGATTATTAACAATGACACTCCTTTAACCTGCTTTGTATCAGTTGTAATGTTTGGTATTTACTTTTTTTTTTTTTTAAATAAAGTATGACTAAACTGAATTGTTTTGTTTTTATCACACAATCAGAAAGCATACGTATGAAAAAAGTCAAATTGTAAAAAGTCTGTTCCTATATTTTGTGTGCATACTTGAATTACTTGGTATTGTTCCCACTACACAGATCATGCTTTTTTTGCCGCAACTCTTCCACGAAAACCAGGAATTTTTCTCCCAACCTCACCTTGGTTGCAGAATTTGGTTTTTCTTCACCCAATTTTTACCCTCCTACAGTGCTGTTTTTGTTTCAGGTCATGATTGGTTCCCACCAACTACTGGTCCCAAGAAATTAATGTCCTTTGGCTGACAGAATGGCCTTGCTTCAAAGATGTGATGCTTTAACCATGTATGGATGGATGTGTGTGTGTGTGTGTGCGTGCGTGTGCGCGTGCGTGCATGTGTGTGTGTGTTTATGTGTGTGTGTTTTGGGAGTTTCTGGATTTATAATAACAAAATAGTGGAGAACTTGGTTAAAGAGGTGGGGGTACACCCTGGACAGGTCACCAGTCCATCGCAGGGCTATTCCAAAAATATTTGTATAGTAAAATAATAATTGAATGGAAAAAAAATCCATATTTGTATTGCCATAATATATTTTATTACTAAATACATCACTTTAAAATTCCTTAACCAGTTTACAACTAATAAATATAAATTCTTCAAAGTTAATACAAAATGAACAATCTTTAGCAACATATACATATGTAGTTTTTTATTTATTGTTTTACTGCATAGAAGTAAAAGTTCAGAGCCCTGTGAAATTAGTTATCATCTCATCCTGTCGGGTAAAAATTATTTAAACAAAAGTTTTTACAATTACAATAAAGTCAAACCCTGAAAAATATTAAATTATGTATTTCTGTCTCTTTTTTCATTTTTGTGGCGAATATGGAAGCATAACTGTTCACTTTGTATTGAGTTTGCTTTGTTTATCGAAAAAAAATGTGTGTGTATATATATATATATATATATATATATATATATATATATATATATATATATATAATGTATAAAAAGCTGGGTTGACTGTTGCGCTGCGCATGCATCTGCATATTTTAACGGTTCGAGGACAAAAAGTCTGTGGGGAAACAAATCAGCATTACATAATGTTCAGTTTTATTTTTTCATAGCTGTTTAACAGTATAAACACTCCAGAACTATTTATTCGTTGATGTTTTGTAGCTTTCGCTTGAAAAATAGATATGTTGGTTCTTTTGACAGCCGTTATTTATTGTGTAACGTTATAGCCGTTGCTTCTTTCTAAAATTAGTCTTAATTAATTTTCGAGTTTAAGCAGATAATTAAAAACACATTAGTTTGTTATATGTGTCATTCGTATTAAAGTAAGGTTTTCTTTCATGGTTTTTAAAATGTTTTCAGAAATCTCGCTGTGTTTCCTTTTAACTTGAACTTTTAAATAGTGGTCGATGGCACTTGAGTCTCCACGATCCTAGGGGTCGCTAGTGCTCTTGAGGTATTCGCTCTTCATTCTATGAGTGAGGAAGACTACTGCGGATATCACGGCTATTTCAACATAGTAGATGAGATAAACAAACATTAATTTGTAAAATACAGGACATTCACACCCTTGTAACTCGCTCAATCGTATTATATATTTTTTTTATTTTCATTTGGCGCTGTGACGTCACGTTTTGGAGCAACCGGTGACAGAAATTAATCTTTGTTGTTTCGACCACACCGAAGTTGTCTTGCCAGAGGAAGAACGATGGATGGAAAAATGGCGTGAAACGATGAGCTTTATCAGTTATCTGACTGCTGTCAGAGGTGAGAAATTATTTATTGCGACATTTCGGATGATTATTTGCTTCATTAAACGACCTGTCATTGAATTCCGTACTTTTGTTAGCGTTACCTGTTTAAAGCCGTAAAGTATTGTCGGAAAAAACATTAATAATATGTCAGGTTGGAGTTTTGGTTGTAAAAAAAATGTATTGTAAAATATACTAAATCTGTTTTGAAGTTTTTATAATTTTTTGTTTAATATCTTTTTTTATACATTTAAAAAATAAATATGTAAGACACAATGCTTATGATGATTTTTTTGTTTTGCAGAAAGGTGCATGTGATCATCTCTGAGCACGAAGGGAGACTGCCATTTATTATTTTCCTTAGTAACTGGAAGTCTTAAATCATGGCTTGGGCACTGAAATTACCTCTAGCTGATGAGGTGATCGAGTCTGGTTTGGCCCAGGACTTTGATGCCAGTCTGTCAGGGATCGGGCAGGAGCTTGGAGCTGGTGCATACAGCATGAGGTGAGATGTTAAAGTCAAGCCATTTTCCTCCGGGAAGTGGTAAAAGAAATTTTGTTCAGTTCTGGGCTTGCTTTCTAATACTCTTCAAATGACTATCTGGGTTGTTTAAACTTGATGATGGATGTGTTTTGAGATGGTCTGACCTTCAAGTCTAGCACCTGCTGCATCTTTTATTTTCTTACATGACTATTGAGCAGAACATATACACGTCTGTTTGGGTTACTATGAGCGAGGTTTACATTTAGGATTAGAAAAGGAGATTTTGAGAGACAACCTAAGAAACGGTAGTTTAAGTCAACATTTTGTCTCCCAACAGTGAGTGAACTTGCCCATAACCCAGACTTGAATCCAAAAAATTGGGTTTTATGCCCAGTTCAGGGGTTTGCAACTTTGTTTACAACTAAGTGAATTTATTTACAAGTGTGATCCCAGAATTACAAAATGTCAAAAGTGCAAACAAAAAAAACAAACAAACAAAGTCCTAGGAGAAAAGCTAAGCTTATGACGACAAAATTCAAATTCACAGGCATTCAACCTAATGATTCATTTAAGATATGTCCAGAAGACTGGTGACTGTAAAAGGGCATTCCTTAACATAGAAAAGCCCTACCCATTTCATGCTGTCAGTAATAGCTCCCCATGGAAGAGAAATGTCACAAAATCTGAGAAAAGAAAGTTTTTTTGTTTTTATAGCTACGAGATCACCAAAGCTTTACAATTCATTTAAATTACTGTTGAATAAAGAGTTGAAGAAAATTGTAAGTTCACGCTGTTAACTAAAGCAGTAGAAAGCCAAACTGGAGCGATTATTGGGTATCCTCCATGAACAAAGCGTCTACTGAAGTCCATGCACAAAAAATAACATGTCTTGAATTTCCAATGCTAAAAAAGATGAAGGTTATTGCGACAATTGGAGTGATAAGACAAAGGTCGCTGAACTAATGGTTTTAAAACTGTCTGGCGTTGTAAAGGTGAGGATTTCAAAGGAAAATGCCTGATGCCTACAGTGAAACATGGTGGTGGCAGTGTCATTATCTGGAGCTGTAGGAATGCTGCTGTTTTTAGGGAGCTCCATTTCATAGATTTTTTTTTTATCAACAATGTTCTGCTCGATACAGAAGGAGAAGATGCTCCCATCACTCAGAGCACTTCTCCAACACAACAATGATCCAAAACACCCATCTAATGCTACTGCTGTATTTCTGGAGAAGAACAGGGGTTGATTGAAGGACAATTTAGCTTTTGCTGAAGATTATGTGATGCAAGTTCAATTATGAATTTCACGTTATGGAGTTAAAGAAAAGAAGTGTTCAATAAAACTCAGCCTTGTGAAAAGTTTGGAAATCTTCAAAGTTTGGTTCATTGAGCTACTGATTACATTTGTACTTTTTAAAGAGTTGCACTTATTTATGCTGAGTAATGTATGTACAACAACTACAAATTATATAAATATTTACAAAACATACATACAAACCTAGCCCTTGTCAAAACACCAATAATACACGCCACTCACACTGAAGCAGAGCGCAAACAACTAGTGATCGACCGATATTGATTTTTTATTACCGATACCGATACCAATTATTTGCATGTTTATGCGCCCGATAACCAATATTTATTTACTATTATACTTCTGTTTTTGACACAATGATTTTCACAACTTTCATGTTAAATTTAATATTCATATTACAACAATAAAAATATTTTATGAAAAGCATGAGCAGCAACACTAACATTTCCAATAAGCAAAATAAATATAGAATGTCTGTCTTCAAGCACAGGAGTCATATCAACTTTGCAGAAATGTAACTTCATTTTAAACTACAGTTTTATTAGGTTTATAAAGCTGTTTATAGGCTAAATATTGAAGAATAATTTGCTGGATAATGTTAATTTACTGAGTAATATTCTGAAATATAACAAACAAAACATCGTTTTTATTGCATTTCTGATATGTTATATCACAATTACGTTTTTGAAAAAAAAAAAACGTTTTTGTCATTCTAGATTATGAAATGCGTGCTGACAAAGCGCATTCAATTTCTTAGTTATATTTATTTAGAATATGTTTATTAGGGTAATGATGGTTATATAAATGTTAATATAATTCGGGGTGTTTTAGTGAATCTTGTTAAAAGTTATATGCGGGTGGCTGTGCTGAAGCATTTCATGAGCATCAACCCGCTGAGTGAACAGCAAAATAGAAGCGACTTCACGAGACGAATGAGGAGCATATAGACGTGCATTAGTGGCTGTATTTAATTCAGGCAAGTTACCGGTACGTCTTTATTGGAACAGGACGTGACGGTTTATTTTAGCATTCGTGACTCCGACTTCACAAGACTAATAATGAGCATGTAGACAACAGAGAGAGAATTAAATTCAGCGCTTTTATTTACAACATGTGCTTATTCATGGCTGTATATTATTTAATCCAGGCAAAGTTACGTCTTTATTGTGACAGGATTTGATGGATTATTGTGACTGTGAGTTTGTCTTTATTTGCAAAGCTGCATAAACTACATATCAGTCATTTATGTAACACATCTAATTTGTGCATTAATAGCTGTTATGTTAAATAAAGTTTACTAAATATAGCAAAGCAAGTAAGTATACTTTACCTGTGCACGCAGTTGTTGTTCCCCTCAGACGCCGTGCTGCAATGGCGATCTTGTGCGTAATTCTCAAAATGTGAATTTTGGGTGAACCCGATATTACAAAACCGATAACCGATTATGGTAAAATGCTTAAATATCGGGAAAAATATCGGTAAAACGATATATCGGTCGATCTCTACAAACAACGTGGGAGCATAAATGCTAACGAGGTAGTCCAATATCAGCGTCCTTATGGTGGTGGATGAGGGGGCAGGACTATGATCTAGAACACCTGACCAATAGGAAAGGGGCAAGTCGATGGAGGTAAAGGAAGTCGATGAGGAAGTGAGGTCATTGGAGTCTAAAACACAAACGTTAACATAAACATAAAATGCACTAAACATAACACAACCAAGTTTGGAGCTTGAGAGTAGTTTGAGATCTGCCCAAAAGAAATGGGCTTTTGTTTTTCAGGAGACATGCTTTAGACTTGTTGAGAACTACAGAAAATGACTAAAGGCTGTTATCAAACAAAAGGGATTCATTATTGGCTGAATAGTGATTTTGAGGGCTAACAATTTTGACCAATGTAGGTTTATCGAAATACATTTATTTTTATTTGGGGGCTGTTAATGGTGTATTCAGCTGTACATATTGTTTGTTAAACGAGTTTCAATTGTAAATGTAAAATAAATTCCAACATTGTGAAGCTGGCGGTTTATTACTATTGACCTCATTTGCAGGTCTCCAAGTAACAATATTGCAGCCCATAAATCGCTTGTTTCCATTCTGCTTTGCTGTATGCAAAAAAAAAAATGTTCACGGTTGTTTAAGTGCAGTGTTCCCTTGTTCTCTATATTAAAAACATTACATTTTTTTTATTGTCTCTTTTCAGCGATGTTCTGGCTCTTCCCATCTTTAAGCAAGAGGAGTCAAATTTACCCCCAGAAAGTGATGACAAGATCCTTCCCTTCCAGTATGTACTGTGTGCCGCCACCTCACCTGCTGTCAAACTTCACGATGAGACACTCACCTACCTCAATCAAGGTTGGTTTAGTAATAGTCACTGAGGACATCTTGGCTCCTGGATAAAATTGTAAAGTGGGATGAAGCCAAGAAGCCCCAAGCTGTACTCACCACTGTTTGCCTTTGTGTATCCACTGGCTTCCAGTATGATTTTCGAGTTTGTTTATCTTGTCTCGTGGCTCTTGTCATGGCCTGGCTCAACGATCATGACAAAAAGGCGACAACCACAATAATAATAATATTTAATAAAGAACTCAAAGGTACAAACAAACGTAAACGCCGGCAGACATAACAAAAAGTATCGAGGTGGTTAGCGTCTTAGCCCACGCCAGTTACGTCAGGGCAGCGCTAGTCCAACGACAGGCCGCGGGAGCAGACGCGCAGCTCAAAAGAGCCATGGCTCCTCCACCACCACATCCCAAGAGAGTGCTGGAAGGACCACCATCCTATGGAGAGACTCCGGGCCCAGGTGTCATCCATCACAACAATTAGCAGCTCCGCCTAAATCTTTAAATAAAATAATTGATAAAGAAAAGGCTAACGCAAAGTGCAGGCCGTCACACTCTCCACTTCTGTGAAATCATAGCTAATGCAATAGAAATTTGCAATCTCTGAGAAACCTTTTTTATTCCTTGTCTCCTCATCGAACCTGGACATGGTCTTCTGCGATTAGAATGGCCTGCACCTTTTTGAAAGCACTATAAACTAACCTAAGATTGTTATGAAACTTTTTTTATGGTTGTACCCCTTTTTTGTGTGGCACTTAAATGATTCATTCAATCTTTCTGGCCAATCAGTGAGCTCAACAACTGACCAGTCAGTGATCAACAGTATATTGTCATGCTTTTCTTGACAATTAAAGAAAAGTATTAAACTGTTGTGACTGTTCTATACACACTGATTTGAATTTTCGATTGAAAACAATGGGCGCCAACGGGAGCTCACACATCTTACCGAATGAGTGGTGCTAATGAAAAGAGTGCACTGCCATATCGGCAGGAGAACGACCAATAAAAGCTGGTTCTTTTGATGACATGAGTAGGACATAAAAGAGCCACTATGTGGCACTCATCCCACATTTTCGTAGCAAACCGCTCGGCATCCAAAAAGTTTTTTTTTTTTTCTCGATAAGTTCTTTGATCCCTTCTATGTCTTCGTCTTTTTTTCTGTTTCCCTGTTTGGCACAGAGTGCATCTATTGTACCACAAAATCCATCTTCAGGCAGGGAGCATCATTACATCAATTTCCTCTACCCAGACGACGAGCACCCTGCTGATAAGCCATCCAAAGATATGTGCAAATCTCAGTTCGGATCAGTGTGTAGAATCGGCTTTTAGGACCTCATCCAAATGAGTTTGAATAAACTACAAATATGGAAAATACCCCAAAGAGTTGAGCTGATTTTAATGACCTGGGAAGAATGTACCGTATTTTTCGGCTCATAAGACGCACTTTTTCTTCCCCAAAACCGAGGGGAAAAGTTGGTGCGTCTTATGAAGCGAATGCAGAGCGCCGCGAAGTCCGATCACGGCCATATGAGAGGCGTAAGAGCTCCGGAGCTAGGCGGAAGCCGCGGCCATATTTGTTTACCCAGCGCTGCGCGCTGACGTCATCGCCCATCTCTGC